>CATIWM010238002.1:0-34410 GCA_949671775.1 Mallotus repandus
AAAAATAATAAAGATGACATTTTTACCAAAAAAAATGTGAACTTGATGATAAAAATGTCAACTTTACTATAAAAGACATAAATGCAATAAAAATTACAAAAATACCATAAAAATGAGAAAAACACAGAAATAAATACATAAATAAAATACAATTACAGAAATAAAAATATCAAAGTGATAAAGGTGACATTTTTACTATAAAATATTATCCTTATGATAAAAATGCCAAATTTACCACAAATAGCATAAATACAATAAAAAATAATAAAAATGCAATAAAAATGAGAAATATTGCAGAAATATTAATAAAAATAAATAAATTGTCAGAAATAAAAATGATAAATTAAAATAATGCAAAAAAATAATAAAAATGTCAACTTTACACCAAAATGCCCATTTTTTTTATATAAATGGTAAAATAATGCAAAAATCGTGGAAAAATGCAAAAATGAATGCAAATACTCCAAGATCACCACAAAAATCTCAACTTTACCGATATAATAAATATTCACAGTAAAATAAATAAAAATTCTAAAAAATGATAGAAATGAGATGAAGAAGATGATAAAAATACAATTTTTAGTTAAAAGGAATTAAGAGATCTTCAGAGGGACTGGGTTGTTACCCTTGATGCGTGCTTTGACTTAGAAAGAGCTCGATTTGGATTTAAAGGTCTAAATCCTAAGAAAAAAAAGAATTTTGGTTAAGTGTTTAGGTGTAAATGGGTCTCTAATTGCCTTGAATATGAGTGAGACAGAGACAATTTCATCCAAAACAATAGTGTTTTTTGTCTATAGGAGAGTGTCTTGAGAAATGTGCCAAAATTCTCCTCAAAAGAGGAGAAATAGTATTTTTAGCCAAAACAGGTGTTGGACCCACGCTCTTAGGTCTAGAACCTACGCACGTAGGTCCTTCGACCCACAGACTTGGGTTCTATACCCACACTCATGGGTTGTCAACCTAAGCTCGTGGGTTGACACGTTCCCATGGGCTTTTCCCCTACTTTTGGTTCTTTTTTAGGCCCAATTTGGCTTTTTTGAGGTTTTTGGTTTCTTTTTCATTTCTTCGAGTTTCTTCTCAGTTTAAGCATACCTGAGAAAATTTTTAAAGAAATTTTCTCCCTGTTTTACTGATAGGAATCCTTCATCATCGAATTTTTAGGGGACCATTAAAATTTGGTTATCAACACTATCATTTTGCCTTGAAATGTAACCGTCCAGGTCATCCCATATGAAAAGAACAAGACTACCTTTTTTTACCCACTTGCCTTGAAAAAAATCATTTTCTCTTTCTAATATCTAATCTTCTCTCTTTAGTTGTTGCTTCATTTCATCCTTTGCATTCTGCTTCGAGATCGTTTCTTCCAATAATTGAGTTCTTGATAGGTCATTTAATCTTCATTTTTCATTTATCTTTGTATTATACTATTTTCTTCCTTGTATTGATAATAATGGGTAAGTCAATAAAGAATACCTCCATCAAATCAATGACGGGACCAATCCTCTAGCTCTATTAGAGAGGGCCAATAATGTCATCAATGCTTTGATCGGGCTCTTAAGGAACTTACCAAATCCCTAGATCACCCAAGTAGCGTCATTCTAGGTCTTATCTTAATTGAAGAGGATTGGTGGATTATAAACTTCATTCCCACCTTAAAAAAAGATGACCCACCTAAGTTTAATCGACCTAATAACATGACCCTTTGGACTAAAAACATTCTATTTAGATCTTGGCCAACACCAACAAACGACTAATTAGTTCGGTTTGCCCGATTAGAAGTCAATTTCTATCAAGTCCGAAAAGATATAAGAATCTATGATCTTCTGCAATTTTCTAAGACCGACATCCCAATCAATAAACCTTTGTTATCAATCATTTCTTTGTTTTGGTCTTGCTTCATAAATGTCTTTATGTTTAGAGAGGGTATATGTTAATACTTAAATTTCAATGGTCCTCCAAATGATCTGATGATGAAGGTCTCTGTCTACAAGACAGAGGATAACTTCTTCAAAAGTCATCCAAAGTGCGCTTCTACAAGATGTAAAACCCAAAAACACACTAAAAATACTCACCTAAACCCTAAAAACTAACATAGATAGGCTCAAGGGTACAAAACAATGAAGAACCAAAGCAAGGTGTGCCTTGTTCAATACATCCCACGAGCATGGGATGATCCCAGTGTGTGGGATAACATCCCACACCCATGGGTTGATAAGCAAGACATGTAGGTCACCAACCCATACCTGTGGATTGTGCTGAAAACCCGCACATGTGGGAAATAAGCCACACTCGTGGGTTATACATCTCCCGCCATGGGATGAGTCCAGAACCTATAAAAACTCAAAATTGACTTATTTTTTAGATCTTTTTTCTGGGACCTAAAAACAAAGACTTAAGGACATGATTTTAAGACTTTCTTTAGCCTCAAACCCTTGCTATTAAAGGGAACGACAAGTGGAAACCAATCAACCAAACATCACAAGCCTTTTTTTTTCATTTTTTAGGATTTTTAGCATTTTTTTAACCTAACTAAAAGGCATCTTGACTAAAGCGCACTACAAGGGCAAATCACTTTGAGGATCCTTAAGCTATTTTTTATAAAAATTACATTTCTATATTTGCAAGTTATCTTTCTCTTCTTCTCTTAATTCTATTTTTAAATTTTTTTATCATCTTTACATCAAGTTGCGTCCATTTTATTCATTCTATTGATTTTGTGGTGAAAATTGTGATTTGGGTGATGTTTGGAAGTCGTTTATGATACGTGGGTGGTGTAGGAAGTTTGGGTTGAAATTCGGGAGTGCTTGTTGCATATTTTAATATTAATTATGAATTTATGCATTTGGGATATTATACCTGCATCCTTTTCCATTAAAATTTTTCTTTTTTTAATACAGTTGGCATTTTGGTGCTAAAGTGTTATAAAAATCATGTTTTGATAATAAAGTTGACATTTTTATCATTTTTTTTATTTTTGTTCTTTTTATTATAAATTTTGGCATTTTTATTATAAAGTTTATATTTTTATGATGAAAATTGTATTTTCATAATTTTATAAATTTTGTCCTTTTTATTTTAAATTTTTGTATTTTTAATCATAAAATTTATATTTTTATGGTGAAAATTTTTATCAGTTTTTATCATTTTTCTTATTTTTTATTCTTTTTGTTATAAATTTGACATTTTTCATTATAAAGTTTATATTTTTACGATGAAAATTACATTTTTATTATTTTTGTTCTTTTAATTTTGAATTTTTGCATTTCCATCATAAAGTTCATTTGTTTATGGTAAAAATTGCATTTTATAATTTTTGTTTTTTTAATTTTGAATTTTTTCATTTTTTATCATAAAGTTCATGTTTTTTATGGTGAAAATTGCATTTTTATTATTTTTGTTCTTTTTTACTTTGACTTTTTGCATTTTTCATCATAAATGGCATATTTTTACGTTAAAAATTGCATTTTTATTATTTTTGCCCTTTTATTTTTACCATAAAATTCATATTTTATGGTGAAAATTGCATTTTATTGATTTTTCCTTTTATTGTGAATTTTGTATTTTTTATCATAAAATTTATATATTTATGGTGGAAAATAAATTTTGTTTATTTTTCTCCTTTTTATTATAAACTTTGCATTTCTTTATTGTAAAAAGATTGTATTTTTATGATAAAAATTGCATTTTGACACCCAGATACTTAAATTATAAATCTTGCATCATTCATTCCTCATTAGCACCTTTATTTGTTGATTTGCTTTAATGACTGTTGTTATTTTAATTATTTTTTAACTTATTATCTTTGTTTTCACTTTTATTTATTTATTTATTTTATTACCATATGAATGGATGAAATATGTAGTTTTTTTAGTACGATGTGTGCTTGCATGTGTGTGAACTAACCTTTGTTTATTTGTTTGTTTATTTTGGTTTATCATTTCTTGCATGCTTATGTGTTGTTTGCTATTTGCGTATTTGCTTGTGTTGTTAATTGTTTGGTTTGTTATGATTGGTTATATTTGTTTATTTACTTGTTTTTATTTATATTTGCAATGTACGCATGCCAAATTCAACCATCCGATATTCCAAATTTCAACCTACTGCCATTTTAAACTGACTAGTAATCAAGTGTGATAAATGCATCATTAAAATCGAAACTAGGGTGATGAGATGAGTAATAAAGCCATGTATGTTAAGAAAAAGGATAAGTAAATGCTACCCCCTGAACTAAGAATCTTTGATAGGGAAAGTGGGTTCCCACCTGCTTTTCCATCTCCCAGCCTAAGTTGGGTGGCGACTCTAACTTACATAGCCTTCTTCGGCTGACCCTCCCATATCAATAACAATTAGTATAATGCCATTGTCGCCAAGCCTGTGTGTCCCAACACGACCCACTGATCCTATTTTGTTTGCCCTATAACAAATACTGATAGGTTTTTGGCGACTCCATTGGGGAAAATCTCGAGTTTGAGAGGTAAAATGGAAAGGTTGTTTCTTATTATACATACTTATTTTACTCTCATTCATAATAATATATTTTCATTCACAACACTTATTATACTTGCACCCTTCATCTCTTATCCCTTGATAATACTAGAAAACATTACCATCATGGTTCCACTTTAGTGATGGGGTGACTAGATCAATCAAGAGAATTGTAGGGTTCATGTGATGCGACCTTGCTTCCAAGTCCAAAATGGGGTGCAGTCTTTCTCGAGTAGGTAAAAGGATGCCAAACTCACTGACCAGAGTCTATAATCCTAGTCCTATGGGGGCATTCTCGCTAAAGGAGCCTTTGGCTATAAGCCCGACTCAGCTCATATAGATAAACCATTATATTCTTCTCCTAGGATCGCACCTGACCTATGCATGATTACCCTTCTTAATTCAACAAAATGGACTAAGAATTATTGACTAGATTATTCAAAAGAAGACAAGAATGATAAACCCTTAAATGAATTTTATATGACCCCTAGTAAATATATCGAATGTTGACATAACATGCATTTAAAACTAGTTCCTTATGTTGACCATATTTAATGAGCAAAAATAAAAAGCGTATGAACTATAAGCATCATTTATGATATTGTGACATATATACTATGTCAACATTATACGTTTACTTTGGGTTGTACTGAAATCATCCTTAGGTTTATCTTTTGTATCTTCTTTTAATAGCTTGGTTTGAGTATAGATCCAAGAATTCCCTGATGATTTAAGGATCAAAACTCACCTAGGAAAAGAAGTCCTTACCACGTGGAGCGATAAGGTTGGAAAGATGTGATTGCTTATGTTTATTCTTTTTTTTCTTTCTCTTTTTCTTACATAAATGCTTGTATGTAGGTAATTTATCATGACCTAACCCACAATTTTCTTGCATCCATTTTACATTAGTTAGTTATGTTTACACATCATGCATACATGCTAATCTACTTGATTTATAGAACACATCACGCATGCATCATAGTTTCCTTTCCATACTAACCTCATATTCGTGTAGAAAAAATAGCTCTAAGAAAATCTTATAAGTTGAAAGTAGCTAAGCACATAAACTTCAGTTCTAGTGTTCATATTTCTATTGATGGGATGTTATCTGACTTTCTACAGAATGCAATGAGCACTATCATGGAATAAATAATTCATAATAAGAGCACTCATGCTGAAGCTTTCGGGTCTATGAATTCTAAGATTGATAAAGGAAAGAATGTGATGCATACTCCTCATCCATTTGAGGAAGAAGATGAGTACTATTGAGCTATCTAACCAAGTCTGAATAGTCAGAGGAAGTTAAGATACTAGCTAACAGGATGGCCCAGCATGAGTTCTTGCTTAAAGAGAAGAATGCTATGGGGAATAGAGACTATACTGACCTTTCATTATTCAAAGATGAGCCATTTTTAGAATACTTTAAGCTCCCCAACTTTACAAAGTTTAATGGTACTAGCGACCCACGAGTTCACTTGAGGCAATAAGTGACCTTTATGGCCTCTACTCAGCTTATCAAGTCTCAAATTATGAAGTTCTTCTTTATTTCACTCGAGGAAGGACTAAGGGCATGGTTTTTTAACTTGGACGATTAAATTAAGAATGAATGGATACTTCTTACTCAAAAATTCATTAAGCACTGTGAGTAAAATACTTAGTTGGATGTTATAAGGCGTGATCTGAAGACTATGAAGCAAAAATAATGGTGAAAGTTTCTCTGACTAAATCACTCGATGGAGGGTAAAAGTAGCTTTGATAAGGGATGAGCCTCTTGAGGATGAGCAATTTAAGATGGTGATTAAGGGAGCACTACCTCACTTTCATAGGCAAATGTTGTTTGTTCACTACCCTACCTTCAAAGCCCTTCACCAAGTTAGTATTCGAATTAAAATCAAGGAAGCCTTAACACCTAAAAACCCTTATCGAAAACTAACCCAGTTAAGTCAAAACCAAAACACTTGCCCAACCGCGGTAAGCCTACTTGTGAATGCTTTAAAGAATTGGAGATATTCAAATATCAATCTGCCCATGTCAAAAATCTTCCAAAGACTTTAACAAAGAGGGCTCCTTAAGCCTATTGAACCTAAGCCTTTCCCAACCCTTGCCTCCTCACATCAATCCTAACCTTTATTGACATTTTCATCAAACATCTGGCCACATAATTGACAATCATTATTTTCTTAAAGATAGAATTCAAAACCTAATAGAAAAGCAACCCAATGTCAAAACCAACCTATTACCCAACTATCATAACATGCTACCACCTGCATCTTATGTTATCTCCTCAGGACTCCCTGAAGCCTTTATGGAGAATCCTATTCAGGATATCCCATAAAGTAAGGAACAAAAGGGAAAAAGGGGAAGTAAAAGAGCTCTTAGCGATATTAGAAGCTGATTTCTTAAACCTAGTTTATGAGTCAAATGATGATGAGGTGGACCCTTCTACTTATGAGTATGTGTCCATTCCTTTTGCATATGCTCCTCATATGATGCCATAAAGGAGGTTGAGCCAAATGGCAACATGCAGAGTTAGTGAAGTCATTAATGATAGTGGACCATCTAAGTCAGATGATGAAGATGAACATCTGAAGAAAGAGAAAGAAGTATAGGTTATATTGGGACAACCTATTGGGAAGTTTGAGTTCAAAGTTAAGTACAGTGCTCCTCCCTCAACTGCTATCAAGGTGGAAATCATCAAGCCCACAGGGTAGGGAGAGGAATTTGATAAGGAAGATGGGATAGTCATAGTTTAGTCAGTGAGTTCACCATATGTTATGGGGATCAACGTATGGTATGACTCTAATAAAGAACCGTTGGTGAATCATATGATAAAAAGCGAAAGGGCTTATGATCCTATTGAAAAGGAGTTAGCAAAAGGAAAAGAGGTTGCTAAAGAAGTTGTTAAAGAAAGTGAAGCTATTATTCCAGCTAAAGAAAATGACATGGTTTTGAAGCAACTTAAGAAAACTCAAGTTGAAGTCAGTATTTGGGATTTGCTTATGGCATCAAAGTTCCTACTGATAGCCTCTTTAATCCAAACTCATCAAAATGCATGCTTTGGATGATGCCTAAGTTCCTATTAACACCTGTCTAAAAAGATAAGATAGCTTTTTGTGAGCGAGCTGGATTTTTTGTGGGTTTTAGAACTTTTGGTTCTTTTTCGATTTGGGATATCCATTCCATTTATGGGACAGGGAAAAATGATTGATCTTGGAGGGATACGAGACACTTTATGTTTGTAGAGTCGCCACTCCATTTTTAGAAAATCAGGAAAAGAAATAAGGGACAACATCGGGTCACTCAATGAGTATCAACCCTAGGAGAGATTCCAGGGTTTGGTGGATTGCATTTATGTTTTAACTATTTCTTATTATAAAACATTCAATGTATGGCCACCGCGATGCTTTAGTTTTGATATGATTGTTTGTATATGCACATTCACACAATACAATAGATAATAACGAAAAGTAGAGAATTATTTGTAATTATTTACAAGGCTTTCCTAATAAATACATATGAAAGAGAAAAAGTGAAAAAATGTAAACCTAGTCCTAGATCTAAAAATACACCTGTAAAACAGAGATTAGCACAACTATGTGCAGTTCCTATGCATTCATTTACTAAGATAGCAAACAGGCATAAGATATTCGATCAATAAGTTGTGAATAAGCAGATAGATGCATATGACTATATGCTTTTGCAGGATTATTAAATAAAAAATGAAAGGACTAATAAAGCATTTCTAAATGATAATAGGTAAGAAGAGATGCATGGTTACATCACTGGACCACAAAACAGAGCCTCTAACTTAAAAATGTGAACTTTCACTTTATTTAATGCATTTTAATGTAAAATGAACAAAGTACTTATTTAGTGTTTGGGAAATGGAAAAGTGTAGTTCTAATGTAAATATTTAGTTTTGATGCAAAGGTGCAATTTTTATGTTGAAAATGCAGAATTTATGTTAGAAACATAATTTTTATGTTAGAAATGTGAAAACTATGCAAAATGATGATATTTGTCGGATGCAAAATACATACGTTATGTAAAAAATGATGATTTTTCATATAAAGCTATAGAAATTATTATGTGAAAATGTTGATTATGATGTCAAATTATGATTATTATTAGTAAAATATATTGAAAGTGCAAAGAATGCAAAAATTGTATGAAAATGATAAATTTTGTATTTTTGGAAATAAAAATGAAGACTTGATGCAAAAATAATGCTTTTATGATATTTTCACATTCCAGAGCTAGAGGATGCAAAATGACAGTTTATTATGCACAAAATAAAGTAAAGATTATTCAATCAGCATGCAAATTGCCAATCTCACCACACAATCACAATATTTTCTCAACTGCTGGCAATAATAAAATAAAATGCAAAATAGTAAAATATACATGAAAAAATTATTATTTGGTCCTTAGATTCAACTGAGCTTGTTTTAAGTTTTTTTGAAGCTTTAGCTTCGCAAGATTTTTAAGTTGTCCTCGTCGAGAGGTTGAAAATGACATGTAGGATGTAAATTTGTAAACCTTTGAAGCATGCTTTAACAAAGATATGGGTGTGTTTGATTTAAGTTGGTCTTAAAGATCCTAGGAAAAGTGAGTAAAATGAGATAAAAATTTGTAAATCAGGAGTCCTGAGTCTTCAATTTGATAGCATTTCAGTATGTGTGAAGGCCCCCCTAAAATGGGAGGTAGAGACCACTATTTATAGAAAAAAGTGGGTTTTTGCATATGGTATGCATCTAGGGGCATGTATGCATGTATGCACACAATAGCATGTAAGTTGTTCTTTACCTTGTAACCATGCATTGGAGCACGTGGCCACATGCTCTAATGCATGGTTACGCACAACAAATTTACTTACGTGTTAATTTTTAGGTTTTTCGGCTTTTTTGAGGTTGTTTTCAAAGGTTTTTGGACCTTCTGGATGCGTTTCCGACATCCATTTTTTCCAAATTGGCTTTTATTTTTACGCGCATGGTTATGTGATCAGGGGCATAGTTACGCGCTACAAATATGCTTATGTGTTGTTTCTCGAGTCTCTTCATACTTTTTAAGGGTTATTTCTAGAGGTTTTTTTGGCTTATGAATGCATTTTCGATGTTCATTTTATTAAAATTGACTCTCATTTTTTCATGAAGTTGAGCTTTGGTCTTACTTTACGAACACTGGTCTGAAAAGTTGCATGTTTTGAGCAAAGCTTGCTTGAAATGAGCCACTTATCATTCTGATAATTTGTGATTTGTAAAATCAAAGTATGACTTATTGACTCCTTTTGTTGTTGGTTGATATCCAGAATGGAATAGCCGGATAGAGTCACTATTCCCATTCCGCTATTTGAAAGAGATGAATTACCCCTCGTTCGATTATGTCAAATTGGCGAAGTCCCTTGGGATAAATGACATTTACTAATTTGATTCCAGTGTGACAGTTGACCTCAAATCGGAACCTTGAGATTTTGAAGCATTAAGCCATCCTTATTGAAGAACCTTTTCTCTATTCATGCGAAAATATTCTCCATCTTTATGAGATAACATCCCTTCTCCAATTTATGCTTGACATTTATTGTGGGGGAAATATTATATAGCCAACCTTATACTCACTATAGCTAATCTTATAGCGAAGGTTGTGAGCAACTTATAGGGAGGCTTGGTAATTTAGACTTTATAGCAGAAAAGTTCTTCGGCCGGACAATGAGCTAGGTGGGATAGATATGCAAGGCTTATTATTTTAATAGTACGAGTGGGACCAACCTTTTATAATGAATGAATCAAGTATACAAGAGCTAATTCGAGTGCCACTATTGGTAATTCAGTTAAACCATCTCATCTGAGCCATCTCCCTTAAATCCACCTCGCCTGGTGAGGCATTTTTTTTAGTTTTTAAGTGGAATGTTCATTATAATGATAAGTAGTCAATTAGGGGAACTGTTATGGTCACTATAGGGTATACTCTTTAATGTGTGCAATATTTATATAAATTTAGAGTTGAATTTTAATGGATTTTGAATTAATAAATAATATTAATTGGGTAGACTTTATGTTAATTAGGAAATATTTTTAGTTTAGAGTTTTAATAAGGATTTTCTTGTTTTTGGTTTAATTTTAGTCTAATTAATTAGGATTTTTATTTAAGTACTTATTAGTGTTTCCTTGTTTGCAGGAAAGCTTAAAAAGGAATTCCAAAAAGGTCAAGGAATAGGGCGACATGGTTTGATGCACACCTATGTCGTTGACCATGCAAGCTAGTGGAATGCAAGCTTTATGTCGCATAGGTACAACATGGGTGTGTTGTAGGTGGTACATCTTTCTGTTCGAATAAAAGAAGTTTTGGACAAGCAACATCTTTTTATGCACGGCCATGTTGTAGGTTGTGCAACCTTCTAGAATCTGAACCTGAACTCAAGCATGGTTATGGTAAAATTCGTGCCGGAAAGTTTAACGTGACACCAGCTACACACGGCCATGTGGTGGGTGTGTCAAACAAAAGGAAGATTTTCCTACTAAAAAATGAAAAGGAATTCAAGGGTGTTTAGGTTTCTATCAATTTTTCCTATATAAAGGGGCATTAAGAAAGTTTATGGGGGGATTCATTCTACATTCTAAAAGCCACAAATAAGAGCTTGAGAAGGCAAACAAGGGTTTAAAAATTGAAGCGGCTCTTAAAGAACTTTTATCTATTCTTCTTCTTCACTCTCTTGCTATTGATTTTATTATTTGTAGAATTATGTGTGGCTAAACTCTTTTTTAGGTTTAGGATAGGAGTAGCTATTTTATGATATGATTGAACACAAGTCTTTTATTAATTTGATTTTTAGTTAATTCTATGCGTTGAGCTTAACTTCTTGTTATCATTCTAGGCATGTTTGATTACATGTTTACGGGTAAATTAACCAACAAGAGTTAGGGGAATTTATTAGCTTAAGACTTATAGGACTTATACCACTTAACCACGAGAGTAGGCGACCTCTTCCAGGAACCATGACAGTAGGCAGGGGTCTACAGTGGTAAATTATTTATAAAGAAACTTTATGAGTTTTGATTAACTTCTTAATCACGAGAGTAGGTTAAACTTTAATCTTAACATGCTTAATTGAACTCAAGAGAGTCTTTAGGTATTTTAGAATAATTACCCTTAACTATGATCAAGGTGTTTTATAATTATACGTTCATGATTTGATTGGAATAATGAAACTAAACCTAAGCTCTGTGTTTTAACTATTGATTTTTTTTTTAGTTGAATTTACTTAGATTTATATTTTATTTGCTAATTACTCTATTTGATTTGTTAGCTAAGAACATAAGTAGAAAAATTGGTATTCAATATTCAATCCTCGTGGGAACGATATCTTTTGTACTACAATTCACAATCTGTGCGCTTGCGGGTTTTGAACACAACAAGTTTTTGGTGCCGTTACCGAGGATTGCCAATATTGATATTAATTTAATTTTTACTTTTCTTAGACTAGCTTTTTATTTTATTTTAATTTCTTTTTAACATTGATAAGTAATTCGTCATGGATAATAGTAGATTTTCTTATCAATTTTTGAGGGCTAATGCATGTGATCCTGTATATAATGTAGAATATATGACATTTAATTATCTTGCATCTTCTTTTCAGGTTTGTAATTAGTGTAGAGAAAACCACAATGTGGCGTATTGTCCATATTATTCATATTCACCTCCATAACCTCACTACAACCCATCTTGGAGTAGTTGTGTGGATCATACTTGGAGTTATCAACAAGAGGAGGCTAAGAGAATCGAGGAACAATTATTAAAGATCAAGATGAAGCAATTCTTCCAAGCATAAGCTAAGATAAATCAGTAAATCATGTCTGAAATGGATGCATAAACAAAAGCTATGGTTGCACTAATAGAAGATCTAAGGAATAATAGATCACTAATAGATTAAATTGCAGAAATTCAAAGTGCAAGCTTCCAAAAACTTCAAATGTGTGCACCCATAAATTGTTCAATGGAGCAAACATAAGGAGAAAGTGTGTGGGATGATGATAATACTTTAAGTCAAGATGATGAAGTCACTTTTGAGTTGTGTCATGATGAGCAAGAAGAATTGATCACCAAGAAAATTAAAGAAGTCTCCAAGAGTAAAAAGGAGTTTGTAAACATCAAGGATGACAAGGTACAAAGTCACTCAACTTAATTTCAAGATGAGTTAGATGAGAAAATCATAACAATTCTTGAAGCTATATAGGATGAAGATGAAGATGAGCCATCTACAAATACCAATGCATATGTTCCATGACCTATTACGATCATATACGAGGAATCCATGAAAGGTGTTAGACAGTCTGAGAACCCACATGAGAAGCCTTATATTCTTCAACTAATTCTAGAACTAAAGATTTGGCATGTGGAGTACACACTTTATTATCTGGCCATAAGGGAGCTTACCAAAAGAAAGAAAAGGAAGATGCTTCCAAGAACACTTCCTAATGTTCGGTTGCACCAATGATATTACATATTCAGGGGTCAAGCTAATGACCTAAAATTAGCGCTTGTTGGGAGGCAACCCAATGTGTTTTGATTTATTTCTTTTATTTAGGTTTATTTTTAGTTTGTTTTTCTCTTTTATTTTTCATTTTTTTGTTATTTTATTTTGTAGGTCATGATTTAACATTTAGAGAGAGCACAAAAGGAAGAAATCGCTTACTAGTGAAGTCCTCTTTTTCTTTTTTAAATTATAATATTTTTGTCATTGAGGACAATGCCATAGATAAGTGTGGGAGAGGATGTCAAATGTTAGGATAATGTTTTTATATTTTATGTTTGTGTATTTTATGTTTGTGTATTTTATGTTTATTTTTTCATGTGTATTAGTTAAATTAAGAAAATAAAAAAATAAAAAAAAACTAATGAGATTCATTAACATTCAACTTAATTTTGCCACATTTTTTGTGATGTTTGTCCTTAAAACTTTTGTTTTGGTTTTATGCAAAATTGATGCTCAATTGCAATTAGAGGGTGATAATGGATAAGTGTGCATTTTTTATTCAATTATCGAAATATTGAATGGTTTATTAATTAAGATGGTTGTACATAGTCATTATGTATGAAAAATTTAGTTTTTATAACCTAAGCATCAACTTGGAGATTGAATTTAAGCATGATTTTTGGTGAGAATGCATTATGGTTTGTAATTAAAAAAAAGGCAAGATGGAGCGTTAAACACACTTGCCTAATTTTATTTTTTTTGTAAAAACCTCAGAGTGAGATGGAGTGTAAAATGCACTCGTTCTTGAGCAATGAAAAAAAAGTGGGTGAGATGGAGCGTAAAATGCACTCACCAAAGCCAAAGGTAAAGAAAAGAAAAGATGTTGTGAAATGGATCGTAAAACACATTCACAACCAATTTTTGTTTTTCAAAAAAAATTGTAAGCTTAAATCCTCTTCTTCTAGCTTATGTTCATTGAATTTCAAAGAGTTATATGCTTGGGTTATGATTAGTAAATTGTTCATATATGATGAATTTTTGTATGATTATCTTCATTGGTAAACAAGTTCTAGTCTCAGTGTTATCGGATTGCATGTCTTAGAAGCTATAATTCTTTGGTTGTAGTTAAGCTAGTCTTCAAATTTCAAATTTGAATTTTGCTTGAGGAAACTCTTCCTCATAGTTCATTATTCATATTTTATGTCCTCGAAAATAGATTTCTAGATACCATTATAAATCGTCACCAAATTCTTCCTACTTCTCCATTGTTCCAATCAAATCCCAAAAATGATAAATCAATCAAAAGTCAGTGCACCTAAATTGAATCATGACTATATAAGCTATTCTAATATTAAGATTCATGATTCAGTGACCGATTTTGCACTTTGGAAGCTCGGTTCGGGTTTTTCAAACTTTAGCACACTTCAGAGGCGGTATGAATGAATAGACACTTATCAAATTTAGGAAGATGTTTTCATCATCGAACTCTTTTGGGGATAGTCAGAACTTGATGTATGACACCTCTTTAATCCAAACTCCTCGAAATGCAACCTTTTTCTTTGACAATGTTCTCCCGTTAGAAGGATGAGCTCATAATAAGTGGTGTGTATGCTCCACAAGTGCACAGAGTCATCTAAGTATTAAAAATATCAATCCCACATGGAGTAGATGTTGATTATTGGATTACTTTTTATGTATACTTGTTTAGACGGTTGCTTAAGATTATTACTAAAAACTAAACTAAATATAGAAGACTAATTTGAACTACTATAAAATTTATCGATATAATAAATGTTAGGGTCTTTATTCTCAGCTCAAGTTATCTAAATTTCATGTTAATCTCCTTATCACTAATAAATTTATTCCATTTCCTAAGAATCTTTTGAATCATGAAAGTCTCTCTCTAGCACTCGCATAATTTATTGATCATAACAACTACTCAATTATTAGCTCCCACTACTCAAGCAATTAATTATTTTCAATATTGAAGAAAAATTTTTCCAAGGAATATTAACAATCAAACCCTCTCCTGACCAATTAGATTAAATTAATAGATGATTATTTTATTCTCAATAGAGTTCCTCTCATGACCTCACCCTACCGTCTAGATCAATTCAAGGGTGATCAAGCCTAAGAAAGTAGTAAGTTCAATAATGATAATGAAATATAGATTTAATGATGTGGTGTTTAACCAATTAAGTTCATTCTTGAGCTAGGTCTAAAAACCCTAACTACCGATTTAGCTATTCATAGTAATTAAAGAAAGAGAAGAAGAAGAAATGAGAATTGCAAACATATTTATTAAAATAAATTAAATAAATTACAAAAGAATAATTGAAAGGAAAAAACCTCCTTTTATTCTTTTATTCTTGAATATTGTTCATAAGTTCTTCAATCTTCTACTCTTAATAATCCTTAAGTAGACAACAAAATTCAAAATAAAAATAAATTAAAATTATTCTTCTTTAAAAATGAAAGTAAATTATGTTGTTTTCATACTAGTTAAACTCTTAAAATGTGGCAAAACAAAACTATTTATAATCGTTCCTCTAAAAACCCTAAAAACAATTTCCATAATTGGTTTTCTTCAAAGTGCACGGTTGTGCACTCTAACATACATGGTTGTGCATCTTAGGATCGACAGAAATCAAAGAATCAAGTACAACCATGCACACCCATGTCCATAGTCGTGCACCAATAGACTTTGCTCTTCTCTAAATCAAGTATAGTTGTGCACACCTTATGCACCTGTGTATCTCTGTAAGGTAGTCTTTTTGAGCTTAGGCACACCCGTGCACACCCATGTGCACAACCATGCATTCTTCCACATCTTGCTTTCATGAAGATTTTGAGCTTTCCTCTTTAAGTTCTTGTTTAGACTCCACTTGCATTGATCCCAACTTAAGCACACCTAGCCACTTAACATAAAAAGCATAAAAATTAACTAAAAAATCAAAATTTAAATAAAATTATAAAAACCTTTTAAAACTAAGTTCTAACGAATTTAAGCAAATAATGCCAATATTCAAAACTATTCTAGAAATTTTGACACTTAGTGCTCAAAATCTAATATTTTTCACACTTGTCAACTCCCTCACGCTTGAGCTTTTGTTTGTCTTCAAGCAAAACATGAAAATAACTTATTAATAAGAAGAGCTTAACTCATTGCTTAGCTTTAACTTGACAAACTATTACAATCTTCATTTAATATGAAGTTTAAAATCCAAAAATTAAAATAATAATTTAAGTTAAAGGACATGCTAATTACCATGTGAAGAGCAAACTTCTCAATCGAATTCATGAAAATAAAAAATTAAAATCAGAGAAAGATAGATGCCTTCGATAATTTAAAATTCTCACGCATAAGGTACTTTTTAAGCAATTTTCTTTACATTTATTCAACAAAAGTCTTCCTAATTGCAGTATCCCCCACCTTTCCCATACTACTTAGTGTGGATACCTCACAAAGGGTCCTTTGGATACTCGTACTCTATTTAAGAGCATTAGAGTAGAAGGAATATATAAAGATTTATAATTTCAAAATTTTAGCTTCTTTTAGATAAGTGCGTTTTATGCTCCATCTCGCTTTTATTTTCTTTTTATTTTTATAAATACCAAAATACATAAGATATGATTAACTTCAAGAGTTGAATTTTAAATTTCTACTTACAAACATATTTCTTAAAAAATCAAGACTCAAAGTTCAATCATTCAATTAAAAAGTAAACATTAAGTTCATTAAAAGTTCAAAATCCTTAGCCACAAATTATTTTCCTAATTTTAAAAGCTCAAACTCACATTAAATGAAGATTACTTTCAAGAAAACTATATTCAATGAGTTAAGCTCTACTTATGAATAGGTCTCAAAAACTCATATGTTATGCATGAAATGTTTCCTAATAACTAAATACAACAAATGATCTAATAAATGACATGCATGTTTCCCTCCTGTTCTATATTAAAAATACTAAATTAAAAATAAAAGAAAACATGATAAAATAAAAGGTAAAAGTGCAGGAAAGTTCCCTTTTCTAAAGCAGTTCCAGAGGTGAGGAATTGGTGGAGTTGGCGGTATTAGCGGTTTTCATAAGCTTCTTGAGTCTCCTATTCTATGCTCTTTGTAGTTCTTTTATCATGATCTGGAGCTAATCCAACTTAGCATAAAGCTTCGATTTTAATATATCCAATCGAAATTGCACCGTTTGTTCTGAAGATGCCTCATTATTGGAAGCTCTTTTCTTGAGCCATGATTCATTGCTACTTCCCTCATTTTCTTCATCTTCTTTTTATTTAGACTTGTTCAATTGCCTCAAAGTATATTGGCTAACAAATAGCATTTTCTATTTTCAACCTTTTTTAATGTCCTCCATTTAGTGATAATCTTGGCACAGATAAGCAATTTTTAGACTCAATATCTTTGATTTGAGGACTCTCATTCCTTTAGTAGAGTAGTCACATTGAATGCAAAAAAGTATTAGGCCAATGCTACAATGATATGCCCCATAGAGAGAACACTGCTCTCTTTGCTTGCACAATGTGCCATCTTGTCTAGAAAATAAAATGAGCACCTAGAAACACTAACGTTAGCATGCATGCATCATAACATAAAAATTTCATCCTTTGAAACCCTGATGTTGCCTTACTTTCCAAAGATATTGAGTGCCTTTAATTTGTGCATTAATAAGTAAGCATAATTTTTAATTAATCCACTAACCATAGTCTCTCCCTTATTAAAGCCACTATCCTCAGTAAGTCTACTCCAAAAAGCATGCATATCAAATTTTTTTAGAGGTTGTCTAAGTCCTCCATTAAGAAACCTAAAAACGTAAGACATAAGTTTAAAATCAACATGAAACTCTTTACCAAAAAGTCTAAACACAAGCACTTGCTTATTCTCATCTACAAATTTTTAAGTTGTATAAAATTCAAGTGTGAGTTCATACAGAGTGCCATATTTCATCTTAATAAACTTAGTCCAACCCAATTGATCACACAAAATGACTATTTATTCATCAACTCCTATGTCTATCAAAACATCATCTTCAAAAACTTTAGGCAAAATAAAGTTTTGCTTTAAAAAAGAGCAGAATTTCTTATCCTCCTCATGCAAATGAATGGGAAAGGGAGCACCAAACTCTTTAGTGAGTTCACTCACCTCATTGCCATTTTGTATTATTAACTTACCCTTCCTTTGCCTTGCCTGAGTTTGCTCCTCTAGTGACATTTTAAAGAAAAAATAAAAATTGAAAATTAGTGGCACAAAGTAAGTTAAAAAAAATCAATTAACTACAGTTTCTCAAAATTTAGAATGAATAATTTCTGAAAAACATTCTTATATATATATATAGTATTTCTCCTTAATCTTGAAGGAGAAAATTTCAAAATTATAAAAAGGAAATAAAAATAATTAAGAATCCTATTCCTAGTTGAATATTGAGTTGCCGAATGCTAGAATAAAAATATTTTAAACTCTAACCTCAAAGGAAATTTTAAAATAAATTTGAAAATTTAAAAAGGAAATTTAACTCAAATCCTAAAAATAAAAGGAAATTAAACTAAAAATAAAAATTACAGCAAAAAAGTAAAAAGAAAGATAAAATCTAAAAAAAAAAATTATTTTAAAAAGTTTCATAAACCTATTCACCCCCACACTTAAATTCAATATTGTCCTATATGTTGGCAAGCGTGTGTGTTTGAAAGTGCAGTGTTTTGACCATACATGGTTGTGCACATCAAAGTGTATGGATGTGCGCTTAAAATGTATGTTCTGCAATTGGGCATGTACACGACTATGTCTGCTTCAAATTTCTATCGAGGTGCAAGTTGCATGGTTGTGCACCTGAGGCTGATTTTACAAGGTTGTATAAGTGCACAGTTGTGCACTTTGACTGCACAGTCATGCATTGTCTGCAAATTTGATTCTTGCATAATTGCCTAAGGCACATTTAAGCACTTAAATCAAAATGAATCAATACAAAAGCATACAAAACATCTGCACTTGCTTAACATAAATTTGCACCATAATTGTTCACAAAACACATAATTAACACTACAACTTCAAAGTTAAACATTCAAACAAAAAAGAAATGTAAATTTTTTTCAAACTTATAAGCCAAATAATCTAATTCAAATGTAACAAACTACAAGCACTTGAAATTAATATAAACACAAAACATTATGCTAGAAAATAAATTGCTTATGTGGTGAGGCTATATTACAGGGCTCATCTTACGGTATGGGAGTGAAGGAGGCATGAAGCCTTGGTGGGCAAAATAAGCTTAAAGGTCTTGATGCATCATTTGCACACTTCGTGTAAGCTTTTCCATATTGGCATATAAGACTCCCATTTATAATTCAAGATTTTCCATTCTCACCACCATGTCATCTAATTCCTCCTCTTCTTCCTGTTGCCCTTCTTGTGGTTACAATGGAGGGGCTTGTGCATTTAGAAGCCTAGTAAATCGATACCTAGGGTAGTTACCCTTAACTAAACCAATGGCCTGCATCATAAGTATAACGATTGTTTCCCTTCCTTGTACTTTTGTAAACAATATGTTTTCTATATCAAATCCTACATATTTAGTAATTGCCATCATAAGAGCACATCTTTTATCTTCAAGGCAATGGAATGAAAGGTCCTAACCACCTTGACTTTAGCTTTGCTGGAAACAATTTAAGTTTTAAATAAAAGAGCAAAATGAGATCACCACAACTGACCTATTTCTTCCTTATATTTGCATCATGCCTTCTCTTGATCTTTTCCTTATATAGTTTAGAGTTTTCATATGCTTCCAGCCTAATCTCATCTAACTCATTCAGTTGTAACATTCTCTTTTTAGTTGCTTCCTTAAGGTCATAATTTAGTGCCTTCACTACCCAATAAGATTTGTGTTCTATTTCCACTAATAGATGGCGAGCTTTACCATAAACCAACCGAAAGATGACATACCAATTGATGTTTTGTATGTTGTCCTGTAAGCCTGTAAAGCATCATCAAGCTTTCTTGCCTATTCTCTTATAGACTTTCCTACTATTCTCTCGAGAATACTTTTCAATTCTCTGTTACCAACTTCCACTTGCCCACTAGTCTAGGGATGATAAGGTGTTGCTACCCTATGTCACACCCTGTACCTAGCTAACAACATCTTTATATTTTGTTACAAAAATGAGTACCTCCATCACTAATTATAACCCTTGGCATCCCAAATCAAGCAAAAAGATTCTTAAGAAACTTACACATAATTTTTACATCATTATTGAAACATGTTTGGTCTTCAACCCATTTAAACATGTAATCATCACACACAAGATATAACGATTACCTTCTGAAGATGAAAAAAGTCCTATGAAGTTAATACCCCAAATGTCAAATATTTCCACTTCCAAAATCCCTAATTAAAGCATTTTATCCTTCCTTGATATGTTCCTACTGTGTTGGCAAGAATCACAAACCTGCACAAAATATCTAGCATCTTTAAAAATTGATGGTTAATAGAAACCACTCTCTAGTACCTTAGACACTGTCCTGTGGGGGCCATAGTGTCCTCCACATATTAAAATATGATAGTGGTAGAGAATAGATTATATTTCTTTATTAGGAACACATCTCCTAATAATATCATCCCTACACATCTTCCAAAGAAAAGGATCATCCCATATATAGCCTTTAAAGTCATGAATTAATTTTTTTTCTTTGCTGACTAGATAATTCTAGGGGTAATTTACCACTAGAAATGAAATTAGTGATATCAGCAAACCATGGTTCATTAACATAATTAAGAATAAAGAGTGAACTCATCTGGGAATATGTCTCTGATTCTCTCATTAGCTCCACTCTTACTCTCCTTTGACTCCAGCATTTATAGGTGATTTGCTATTACATTTGTTGTCCCTTTCTTGTCTCTGATCTCTACGTCAAACTCTTGCAACAGAAGTAACCCATCTTATCAACCTAGGTTTCGAGTCCTTATTTGCAAACAAATACTTCAAAGCCGAGTGATCAGTATAGACCAACACCTTTGATCTAAGAAGATATGATCTAAATTTTTCAAATACAAAAATTACTACTAGCATCTCCTTTTCAGTGGTAGCATAATTGATCTAAGCATAAGATAAAGTTCTACTAAAACAATAGATCACATAAAGCTTTTTCTCTTTCATGTGTCCTAGCACTGCTCCTATGGCATGGTTACTAGTATCACATATTAACTCAAATGGTAAGCTCCAATCTAGGGCTATCACAATGGGCACTGAAACAAGTGCCTCCTTTAGCCTGTCAAAATCAATTTTACAAGCATTAGTGAAAATGAAAAATCATTTTTTTAAGTAATTGAAAAAGTGGTTTAGAGATTTTAGAGAAATCCTTTATAAACTATCTATAGAATCCTACTTCTCCTAAAAATTTTTTGACTCCCTTGACATTAGTTGGATACTGCAGCTTTATAATGATATCCAGTTTGGCTTTGTTTACCTCTATGCCCTTGCTTGAAATTCTGTGTGCTAACACAAAACCCTCTTCAACCGTGAAGTGAAATTTTCCTAGTTCAAAACTAAATTTATCTCTTCACATATGGAAAGAAATTTATTTAGATTAGTTAAACATTCCTTAAAAGAATTTCCATATACCGAAAAGTCATCCATAAGCACATCTATGATTTCCTCAACTAAATTTGCAAAGATTGCCATCATGCACCTCTGAAATGTTACAGATGCATTATACAAGCCAAATGGCATTCTCCTATAAGCCAATGTGCCATTTGTGTTTAGAGTTACCTCTATTTTTTGCATATGGGTTGAGAGTTTAAAGGGTTCTTTTTTTGAAGTTTGTGCCTGCAAACACTTCTCTAATTCCTCTAACTCACAAGATTTTGCCAACCTCCCTCATTGAACTTCATTCACACAATCATCAACCACATCACTTTGCATGCAATTATCATATTCAGATGGGTGTTTCATACCTTGGTAAATATTAAACTTACAGCTATCTTCACCTATTCTTAATATAAGAGTTCCTTCAAAAACATCAATGATTGCTTTGGCAATGTATATAAAAGGTATGCCCAAGATCAATGGCACATCTTCATCCTCTTCAAAGTCTAGTACAATAAATCAACAAGAAAAATGAATTTCCCTACTTTTACCAATTCATCCTCTACAATTCCTTCAAATTTCTTAATTATTCTATTTTCAAGTCACAAACAACTATTTGTGGATTTGGCTACAACTATTTGTGGATTTGGCTTCACCTATTTGAAGTTTCTTGTAAATAAATAAAGGCATTAAATTAATAAAGGCACATGAATCACATAGAGCTTTTTGAAAATTTAAATTACTAACAGAGCAAGGCATAATAAGACTCCTTAGCTGTCTATGCTTTAGTGGAAGCTTACTTGAAACTATGACACTACACTCTTTATTAAGAGTAATAATTTCAAACTCTTGCAATTTCTTCTTACTAGAAATGAGCTCCTTCAAGAATTTACATACTTAGGCATTTAAGCAATGGCTTCAACCAAAGGTATGTTAATGTGTAGCTTCCTGAACATCTCCAAAAACTTTACAAAATACTGATCATGCTTATGTTTCCTTAGTCTCTGTGGAAATAGTATTGGTGGTTTATAAGGCTTTACTTCTTTCTTCTTACTTTTATTTTGCTCTTTAGCTTCCTCTTTAATATGTACTTCAACTTGTTTTTTCTCTTTCTATGCATCTTTTTCTTTTTCTTCAATAGGTGCAGGTGTATTCTTCTTTGGTGGCTGCAACTCTGTACCACTCTTTACAATGATTGCCTTCAACTGCTCCTTAGGGATCTTTTTTATGTTACTAGGAAGTGCCCCTTAGTTCCTTGAATATAAAGAATTTGCTAACTGACCTACTTGCACCTCTAAATTATGAAGTGAAAAAGAATGGTTTTTGAACATTAACTGAGTATCCCGATGCATCTGTTTAAACCTCCCTTCTAGTCTTTTAGTGGCCTCATCCTATTGATTCATTTTAGTTATCTTCATGTCCATGAATTTGTCTATGTTGCTTCCTAGAGAATATAATATTGACGAAGCTTTCTCTTGTTAGAACTGAGATTGCCCTCGATATTGATGACTATTATTTCTTAAAAAATTTGCTAGTCCTTGAGGTCTCCATTGATTGTTTCCCTAGTTACTCCATGAGAAGTTTGGGTGGTTCCTTCAACTTGGGTTATATAAATTCCCCATTACAAGGTTTTATTGCTGACACTTATTGAATTTAAGCACATAATTCATGCTCTCTATAGACAAATTTTACATCTGTTGACACTCAATGGTGGGATGTCCAACATGACAAAGCTCACAAGATGAAGAAATTAATGATGAAATTGCATTAAGACTCGTTTTGTCCATTCTCTTTATCAAGGAATCCAGTTTAAAATTCACCATACTCAGTCCATCTACTTCTAATGTTCCACCCTTCCTTAGCATGGCTCTTTCATTTGACCACAAGCTCAGGGTATTTGTCATTTCTTTAAAAAAATCTAGAGTATCCTTTAATGTCTTAGGCATAATTGTCCCTCATGCTGCAACATCAATATTGACTTTGACTGTTGGATTCACACCTTTGTAAAAAGATTAAGTTAAATCCTAAGTAGGTATCAAATGTGTTGGACATTGTCTCTATAAGTTTTTAAATTTATCTCAACATTCTTAGAAGCTCTTTCATCCTCCCTCTGATAAAAAGAGTTAATTTCATTTATGATCTTTTGCACTTTTGTAAGTGGAAAGTATTTGTTAAAACATGTTATATACATCTCCTTCCATGTATTGAAGGAGTTTAGTGACAAGCTAGTAAACCATCTCTTTGCCCTATCAATGAGTGAGAAAGGAAATAATATTGTTCTGATGACAATCCCATTCATTCTGAAAGTAAAATAGTACTCAAAAAATCTTGTCATATGGCCTATAGGATCCTCATGAGGCAAACCACTGAATTGAGAGTTCTGAATCATATGAATTATAGTTGGCTTGATCTCAAAATTATTAGTAGCAATTGTCAGTCTTACAATAGGATTCTGATCCCCTTGCATATGAGGACTAACAAAGTCCTCATAATTCTTTGCACATTTAGTCTATTTTGATTTTCTAGCTGTCTAGCAGTTGGTGGGTCTTATTGATCATGCCCCTATCTGCAACTCCATTTTTAACTCCGTTCATCGTGTTCCTTTGTCTCTTTAATCTCATGAAAAAAGTTCTATCAATTTCAGTGTCTAAAGATATCAATAATTCACCTTGTCTAGCTGCATTACGTGTTGAACGCATGCATTAGCAAAGCTTCCTATAAAGACAATGGAAAACTAGAAAAAGATAAAAATAATGCTAACTAAATAAATTAAAAGAAGTCTAAATCAAACAACATAAATTTTATCACGATATCAACTTATAACTCCTCAGTAATGTTGCCAAAAACTCGATGTGTATGATTCACAAATACACAGAGTCATCCAAGTAGTAAAAATATTGATTCCACAGGGAATTGATGTTGATTATTGGATTACTTTTTATGTTTACTTGTTTAGACAGTCCCTTAAGATTATTGCTAAAAACTAAACTAATCTAGAAGACTAATTTGAACTACTATAAAATTTATCAATCAAATAAATGTTAGGGTTTTTATTCCTGGCTCAAGTTATCTATAATTCATGTTAATCTCCTTATCACTTATAAATTCATTCTATTTCCTAACCATCTTTTAAATCATGAAACTCCCAAGCACTCGCATAATTTATTGATCATAACAACTACTCAATTAATTAATTAATTAATTATTCTCAATATTGAACAAAGCTTTTCCAAGGAATATTAACAACCAAACTGTCTCTTGACCAATTCAATTAAACTCACAGTTCATTATTTTGCTCTTAATAGAGTTTATCTCCTGATCTCACCTTATCGTCTAAATCAATTCAAAGGTGATTAAAGCCTAAGAAAGCATTAAGTTCAATAATCATCATGGTATATAGATGTAGTGATATGGAGTTTAACCAATTAAGTTCATTCTTGAGCCAGGTCTAAAAACACTAACTACACCATATTAGAAACAACTTCCACACAATAAAACCTTAAGTGTCCTTGCAAAGAGTTGAGTTAGTACAAGATTTGTGA
Organism: Mallotus repandus; assembly: GCA_949671775.1. Classification (NCBI taxonomy): domain Eukaryota; kingdom Viridiplantae; phylum Streptophyta; class Magnoliopsida; order Malpighiales; family Euphorbiaceae; genus Mallotus; species Mallotus repandus. The sequence goes on from CATIWM010238002.1 coordinate 25,087, forward strand.
GGGTTAATTGAGGGGACACTTGCAACTAACTAAATTAAAGCAAGAATGTAATTTAGTGGAACTTTGGCATTTCAACATACAGGCCTTACATTTGGGAGACTAAAGCATTTCATTTAAGAGTTAAACTAAAAGCACTCAAAACTTGTAGATATTAACTATTGTGGTCTTCATCAAACTAAGAGTTGGTAAGTTTTATTAAACTTAGGATTTCCTAGGTTGATGCTTATATATGTTGTTTTGCAATTTAGTTATGTGTAACATGCAAAATGAATTCTTGGGAATGAAATTCTTCATGTCATGGAGGGTTATGTTAGTAAAATTTTGAAATTTTATCATACTTAGACTTGTGATCACCACACATGTTTCTAATGCCTAAGTTGCATAACCAATTTCATCAAATGCGAAGTCTAAAACAATGATATTAGAGAGGAAATCAATATGCAATAAGTAAGCATATATTTTATAGTACGAAAGAATTTCGGCTTCTATTTAAAACTATTGAAAATTCAGATTATGTAAGAAAATTTGAGAAATATTACAAAAATTGAGAAGTATGACGTCGAATCCTCATTATAATGAGAAAAAAGTTGTAAACAAATTTGCAATCACAATGGAGAAGAACACTAAATTGTAAACAAATTTGCAATCACAATGGAAAAGAACAATAGAAATAAAACTTACGAAACCCAACAAATAAATGTTATATAAATATAAAATGCAAACGATGCATTGTTGATATGCAAGTATTTAAAATTTATTTTATTATTAAAGAAATTCAATGTTTACTATTAAAATTTTCATAATAAAAGTTTTGCAAAAACTTATAAAATATAAGTTACATTTGTTTAGGAATTTTTTTTAATTAGGCAAAATCCATCCTGAGGTCATTAAACTTATTGGCTTTTTAGCTTTAACTTCCTAAAGTTTCATTTTATATATCTAGACCCTCGTACTTCACGGGTTTGAAGTTTTAAACTCTTATGTTAATTTTTTAACAAAATTATTTTCTTTTGGTCCCTAAAGTTTTATATTTCTAACATTCATACCATTTTTTGCCTTTTAACACTTATATCACTTTTAAAATTTGTTCATCTGTAAAAAATAAATTTACTTATTTTAATTTCTAATATTTTAAATTAAAAACATAAATTTATATACATTTTTAAATAATTTTAAATTTTAAAAATAAATAAACAAGTTAATGTTAAGATAAAAAAAAATATAATAAAATTACTGTTTTTCAAAATAAAATATTATAATGAAAAAGAACACCATAATTAAAAGAGATTATGATAAAAAAAGATTTTATAATTTTTCAAAATTTAAATTTTATATTTTTAATACATTTTTTAGTTTTTTTTACAAAATTTTAATTAAATTATTGTGAATAATTTTTTATAATATAAATTTTATAAATAGTGGATACCAATGCATACATGTATATCACAAAAAATGGTGATAGATTTTCCAACAAATTCAAAAATTTTAAAACCATTATCTTAACCTTCATTTTTTATCATGCTTTTTGGGTATATGAAAAAAAATTATATTGTAAAAATCTATTCACAATAATTTAAAATATTGTGAAAAATATTAGTATTATTATAATTTTTTATCTTAGCATTAACTTGTTTGTTTATTTTTAAAATTTAAAATTATTTAAATATGTATATAATAATTTAAAATATTAGAAATTAAAATAAGTAAATTTATTTTTTATCAGTGAAAAAATTTTAAAAATGATATAAGTGTTAAAAAGTAAAAAATGGTATGAACGTTAGAAATATAAAAATTCAAAAACCAAAAAGAAATAATTTATTCTAAAAAATTGATAGAAGGATTCAAAAACTTTAAATGTGTGAAGTTTAAGAGGCTAAATATATAAAATGAAACTTTAAAAGTCTAACGACAAATTAAGGGGCCTCAAAATAGATTTTATCTTTTAATTATTGGCATTTTAAAAAAATTTCGTGATAAAGACAGATTTTTAATGGTTTTGAATTCTTTGTACCATCTAATATTTTTTTCTAAATTTTCTATTTATTTAATTTTAAATATATATTTTTAAAAAAAATTCTAAGTGACTTTGATTTTACTTTTATTTTATTTTTATTATTATTAAATAAAAATGTATTAAATTAATCAATAATAATTATTAATAAAGTAATTATAGACTGTATCTTTTCAAAATAAAATAAAATAAATAATATAGTAAAATATAAATTATAAACATGTTGGGCGCGGGTAAACGACTAATTACATTTTTATTTCTGGAGATAAGCCGTGGCAATTTGGGGACCGCAAAAGGAAGTTGTCCCCTGTGGATAATTCAGCTTTGTTATCTCGTGCAGAGATTAGAGTAATGGCGTCTGCACAACAGCAACGATAACAAAGAGGAAGAAGAAAAATAGCAGAAACTACAGAGAGCAACTTTGAAAGAAAATTTTAATATCAAATGCATCTTATTAAATAAAACAAAAGAAGAGGAATATTAGGTTACGTACAACATCTTACCCACCGCATACAAAAGTAAAAAGAAATGATACTAGTAGAAACACACATGCAGCAAAGTGTGCTCTTCACTTGCAATGTTAGTATTGATCACTCTCATGCTCAGTTGAGTCGCAAATATCAATTACCAGCACTTGCCTCCATAGCCATGTCCCCTCGCCCTCGCAGAAAGAGATATCGCCTCAGTTCAGCTGCCACTAGCACTGACTCTTCCTTCGCCTCCCCTCCTCCGCCACAAAACAAGGTTTGGGGATTACATCTTTGTTTCATTTGCCCATTTTTGTTGTTTTTGTGTGGAATCTTTTGTGTTCCTTATCAAGTTTTCTTTCTTTGGCATTAAAAGGATCCGAAGAAGAATGAGGATGATGATCCAAGAAAGGCCACTGAAATACAGACGCTAATTAGAAGATTTTGGAAAGTGGCTGCTCCTTATTGGTTCTCGGATGATAAGGTGCAAGCCAGATTGCAACTGGCTGCTGTCTTTGCGCTCACTTTGGGCACTACTGGTATTAGCGTTGGCTTCAATTTTCTTGGCCGTGATTTCTATAATGCCCTTGCTAGTAAGCCCTAATTCCTTTGCTTATTTGTTTGTTTTCAATGGCAATGTATATTAATTTTTACTAGTTGGGAGTGAATTTCAATATATATTTATTTTGTTGGTTGGCAGACAAAGACCAACAACAATTCACCAAACAGTTACTCTACTACCTTGGAGCCTTTGCTGGTGGAATTCCGGTGAGCACTCAAAATTTGCTGCTTAGGTATTACTCTGCTAGTCCTTTTTTTTCTTTTTTCTTTTTTTTTTGTTTTTTAATATTCTCATTAAGCCCTAGCTACAATATATATTGAGTTTCTTCTGATATATGTTCTATTTAAAGCATCTCCATCCCGGTTTTTTTCCTGTTTGTTTAGTTCTTCGTGCTGAGAGATTATGCCAGAGAAATTCTTTCTTTACGGTGGAGGTCATGGATGACAAAATATTACATGGAGCGGTATTTTCAGAACCAAGCATTTTACAAAATTCAGTCCCAATCTATAGTTGATAATCCAGATCAGCGGATTGTTGATGACTTAAGTTCCTTCACTGGGACTGCTCTTGCTTTCTCTTTGACGCTTTTCAATGCTGCTGTTGACTTGATATCATTTAGTAACATTCTGTATGGCATCTATCCGCCACTGTTTGCTGTACTTCTTTTATATTCTCTCGGTGGAACTGCTATTAGTGTTTATCTTGGAAAGGTACTATTCTCAATTTTCAGCTTTTTCAGGTTTCTAAGATGGCTAATATTTTTTCAGTTGAATTCAAGCTTTTCCTGTTTTGTATTTCAGGAATTGGTTAATCTTAATTTCTTACAAGAGAAAAAAGAAGCAGATTTCCGCTATGGCCTTGTACGTGTTCGTGAAAATGCTGAATCAATTGCTTTCTATGGTGGTGAAGAAAATGAAATGCAATTACTGCTGCAGCGCTTCAGGAGTGCTTTTGAAAATTTGACTGTAAGCATGGATTATTTTTAATCTTCTAGTGTTACTCCCATCTCATGCATTCCAACTATGATCCTAATTTTGGGTATAACATAGGTTGGTATGGAAGGACTGATGGAGGCCACCCGTAGGCTAAAATACTATCCATTGGACGTAATATAAAAAGCCTGAGAGGAAACAGAGGCAGCCAGAAATTACATAAAGATAGCATGGACAGTTTTTGCCTCTATTCAACTTAACAAACTTGATGACAAAATGAATCTCATCTTTCAATCCAGCATTGGTGGTAAAATGAAAGCCATCTTTGAACTAAGAGAGAGAGAGAGGGGGGGGCAAAATACTGTCTTATATGATTACTATGATCATCATCACCATGATCTATATTTGTTCTGGTTCTTAAAGGTCCACACAAGCCTGCCCTTCTTAAAATTTTAAATTCACTGAGCTTTTTCAAGGTAATTCTGTTACTTCTACAAACCAAACTGGCCCCAACCTATGGAAATTAATTATTTGCAAGTTGCTGCCTTTATTTTTCAAGGGAATTTTAAAATTCCATCATCTTACAGCCTTCTTGTTTCCAGATTCACTGCATGTCCCGTTTGATATGTTTGTTAATTTCACCCTACAAATATTTTCTTTGTATCGAACAATTTGGATTTATATGCTGTACATCCTGACATATTTTATTGAACAATTCCCAGGAATTGTTGATAGCTTCTAGAAATCTAGAGTTCTTCACCAGTGGCTACCGTTACTTGATTCAAATCCTTCCTGCTGCTGTTGTTGCCCCAATGTATTTCTCAGGAAAAATTGACTTTGGTGTTATTAATCAATCAGTGTCTGCTTTTAACCATATCCTTGGAGATTTTTCCCTCATTATTTACCAGTTTCAGGCCATCAGTGCTTTTTCAGCCGTCATTGATCGATTAGGTATTGTGCTTACTGTGCCTGATTGCACTGTTTCAAATGATTGAAAAACAAAAGTAAAACTTTTGCTGTAGTTCACTTGGTGTAGGAACCTCCATGCCAACAGAGGAATGATTTTACAAATTTGGAGTAAAAATGCATGGCATTTCATTTATAACAAATCCACTTCTGTTTAAAAGTGTGTTCATTTAGAACTTGGCATGTGTCTGAACATTAATGATGGAAAATTTTAGTTTCTGTGAGATATCCATGCTTCTCTCTTTTGTTTTTTTAATAGATATAGTTTTTCCAGCCATTGTTGTTTCTTGCTCCATGTGCAACTCTTTTTTTTTTCTTTTTTTCTTTTTTTCTTTTTTGCAAAACTTGTATTGGGTTTTATATAGTTTCAATCTTAAACTGATGGTTATAATTTTTCAATTTTTTGAATTTCCTGCTTTTTTATTTTTTATTAGAAAAATTGTTTTCTTTTCATGTTATATATTTTTCTATCTAAAATATAAATTTATTATCTCATTGCTTAAATCTCTCTCTATCTTTTCTCCTTAGTCTCTACTAAGAAACTTGTTGGTTTTCTACTTTAAGATCCATTTCATGCGTGGAATGCAAAATTTGGGCGAAGAGATCTGCAAAGGGTTGGGTTTTGGTACTAATCGTTATTATTAACATCGTCATGTTCTATTTGTACAGGTGAATTTGACGATGTTCTAGATAGCAGCAGCTCCAAGCATCTCTCTGACACAGAACAGATTTTGCTGGCATACCGTAATGTCAGTTTGGAGTCTAATGGGTCCATGCCAATAGAAAAGTGCCAAAAATTATTGGATATAGAGAATTTGACTCTACAGACACCAACAAGTAAAGCTACACTAATTCGGGACTTATCACTGGCAGTCAACAAGAAAGATCATTTGCTGGTTAGTGTTTCATTTTCAATTGGGATTTTGCCAATTTAACATGGTGAGTTAGTAGGTTGCAGTGGGTCAAAGTATTCATTGTTTTACGCATAACTTAACAGGTAATGGGACCCAGTGGGAGTGGCAAAACTTCTTTGTTAAGATCTTTGGCTGGTCTTTGGAATATTGGAAGAGGAAAAATTACTTTCTATGTTGATGATGAGAATGGTACTCTGTCACCCATTAATTTAGAAGTGTCTGCTACAGAGTTAAATACATCACTTGATAAAGCTAAAGACCTTGGAGGTCTGCCTGATAGAAATTCTACAGGCACATTTTTTCTTCCTCAAAGACCGTATATGGTTTTGGGAACGCTTCGTCAACAATTGCTTTACCCTACATGGGCCGACGATGTAATTTCCACGTTGGATGTTAGCAAATCAGCTGGTATGTTCTCTTAATCATGATCGTGAATATTTTTATCATTTCTGTTCTTTGCTGTCTCTATTGTTAACTTCTGTTTAAGAGTTCCATTATCAAGATTTTTAGGAAACCACTTTATTGTATACAATCTGGTAGTGTTTAAAACAACTGCGGTTGCACCACCATAATAATTCCCTTTGGCAATTTTTTTTTTTTTTTACCTTGATGAAAAAAAGTCTATGATTGGTCAAGATTAGATGCTAGAAGTAATAACAAAAGCAATTATGGCTCTAAACACTGTGCCACCATGTTAATGCTTGCTCTGCTCTTACTACTAATTGTTTTAACACTTAAACCTTTGTACAGAGGAAAACATTTATATTGAGGCTTTTAGTATGGAGCAAACTGAACATATTGGGATATCAAGGATCTTTATAGCCAACACAAGCTAAATTGAGATTAAGGCTGAGTTTAGTACATCTTTCAAAAAATATTTGCCCCTCCAAGATCACAAATTGTTAGGAAATATTAATGGCGGAATAAACAATTTCACCCCTGAACTTTACTCAATTATTCTATGTCACCTCTTGACTTTCATTTTGTTCAATTTACCTTTTAACTTCTATTTTTCACCTATTTAGCCTACATAACTTCTATGTTTCACCAGTTTCATCTTTTAACTTCTATTTTTCACCTATTCAAGCTCAAAGTGAGTTAAATACACGCGTTTGTCTAGTGTTCAAGAAGGGTTAAATAGGTGAAAAATATAAGTTAAGAGGTGAAATTGAACAAAATGAAAGTTGAGAGGTGACATAGTATAATTAAGCAAAGTTCAGGTGTGAAATTGTATATTTGGCCAAATATTAATAATTAAATTATTGAAGTGGACTAATCCTACAAGCACTTAGGCTATAAGAACTACAACTGCAAATGTAGCATGACATTTATCATCACTTTGATGAAGGCCTGATGTAGCAGTCAATGTTTTCTTCTCCTATTAGAATTCTCTGTCATTATAGCATCTTACATACCTTTTAACCCGGCCAATTGCATGTTCTAGATTTGTAAATAAAAGAAAGCTTGCAAACCAACATATCCAAATAGTTTGCCTTTATTTTATTATTTATTTATTTATTTATTTATTTTTGCATGAATGGCTTCTTTTGTAGTTTCTTGTGAAGATACAATTTATTTTAATAAAGTTAATATGTCAGTCACAATAGAGAAAGATAAACAAGAGAGTTAAGTACATAGTAATATTCTTTTTTTTTTCTTTTTGAAATGACATAGTAATACTTTTTGAATATATCATTTCACTGGTTATATGATGTTTCCCAATCAATTTGGGATCAAGGCTTAGTTGAGTTTAGTTGCATGATGTTTTTTATGCCATAGTTTGGCACAGTTTATACATTTATGCCAATTATTTCTTATTGTGGCCATGCAAATGGACTATCAGCTCTCCGTGTTGATAAATGAAATGAAAGCCTATCAATTAAAGCCATTATGGTCTTAAAGAGCTTACTTATTGAAATATTTATCTCTTTTCGCTATTTTATTGGAGATCTTAGCGGTATAAATCTAATTTTGACAATGTTTCTTGACATTGGATATAATGGTGGATAAGTGGGGATAACAATTAATTTTGTTCATGGGAATCCTACTAATCAAATGATACAGCCTGGAAAGGCCACAAATTGATTTAGAGTTGATTGTTGTTTGCCCTCTATTTTACCTTATTACACTACTTTCCCCCTAACATTTAAAAATTATATTTTTCATTATTACACTAATTTTTATAAGAATTTATGTTAAAATTATTATTAATTGATTATAAAATTATGAGTATATCCTTTAATAAAATAAACTGTACCTTATTTACCTTTAATTTACTCCAACTTTTAATTAATTACTTTTAATTTTATATGTCTCTACTTAAATATTAACTAGAAATATTTATGTCGCATACAAGATGTAATCAAGTAATTCTTTTATTTTTTAGCTTCAAAATTATTATTTCTTTTAGCTTCAAAATTATTTTTTTTATTTGAATTATTAGTTTGAACTGTTGGATATATGAATTAAATTAAATTATTTTTTTTCATCTTCATGATTGAACCACCTTTAAAATTAAAGGTTACTTTAGTCATTTATGATTATCTAATTATAATTTGATAAAAAGTATGAAAATATAAGTGTAAAAAAATAAAAACAAGCTTTTAAATTTTAGGAGAAAATAGTATAATATGGTAAAATACAGAGGGAAATTGTAATTATCTCTAAATAATTTATATTTCATTGAAGGATATAATTATTATTTCATGTCAATTAATGGTGATTTCTGCGGAAATACTAACAGAATAGGTAAATAATATAATATTGCACAAAGAATAGATAAAAAGTATAGTTTTTAAATGTCAAGGGGCAAGTAGTATAATATGGTCAAGTAAAGGGGAAAAATAGCAGTGAATCCATTAAATTAGTTAGAGGACATATTGTAGCAGGATACCACGGGCTGATGAACCTTGGGACAATTTTTGGTTGAGATAGGGAGTTCTAATTTCAAGAAAAGGGAAGAAGTTGATTCTGGAAAATGAAAGGGAAGATGATTGCTAATTACAAGTTGATTTGGGAAAAAGATTTGTCTTGTGTTCAGAAATCTGTTGACCCTAAGAACACAGCTGTCTTGTACAACATGCCAATCTGATGTCTCAAGTTTAGTAGTTTCTTTTTCTTTTTTTTTTACATTTTTATTTTTAAATATGCATGTTGTTCTTCTAGATCATGTTGCATGGCTTCTGCTACCCTTTTTTTTTTCAGTTCTCACCTAAGAAGCACGGACACGGATACGACACGACACGGATACAACAATATGGCGATTTTTAAAATTTAAGGACACGACACAGGCGGGATACGTTTTATATATATATATATATATATATTTCACATAAAATGTGTATTATTTTCTATTATATAAAGATAATTTGTTAAAAAAATAAAGCTAGTGTGATAAAATAAAAATTTCATGAAATTTAAACACTTAATATAATAATTTAATTAATTATCTATAATTGTCATATATAAGGCA
>CATIWM010238103.1:0-10029 GCA_949671775.1 Mallotus repandus
CTTAATAACAAAAATAACCTTATAGTGTATTTGAATGATTTAATTTCAGTCAATAGATAAAAAATTTCATCAACTTCTTTTTTTTAATGGATTATATTAACTAAAATTTTCATTTAAACTTGATTATCAACAATTTTAAATTTTTAGAGCTCTAAAATTTCAAGAAAATAACTATAATAAATAATAAATTCATATTATTAAAATAAAAAATATATTTTATGGAGACAATTAAAAAAATTTATAATTTATTTTTATTTCAATTGTACTTTTATAAATTAAAAAATTAGTAAAAATTTATATTTTACACAAGAGTTAAATTACAAGTGACAATAATTTTATAGAGTTCTATTTATTTATTTATTGGGATTATAATCCAATGATTTTTTTTACCATACGTTTAAGAGAAAACATTAACTTGATCATTAAAAAAACAACATTACCCAAATAATTTATTTATTTATTTATTTTAATTTGACCATCATAAAACATATATAGTTGTAATATTGTTTAATAATTTTTAAGTAATATGAATGATTTCTACTGTTTTAGAAAGTAAGTAAGTACACCTACTAATTTTTTATTCTATATTATATATAAAATGCTGAATAGAGAAAAAAAATTTTAGTTGAAAAAGTATTGTTCTTCTATATCTCATATTTATTTTATTGCTTTTATTTTAATTTATTTACATTATAGTTAATAATGAATATATATTTATAATAATATTGTAAATAATTTTGTTTACTAATTAGTTATGTTTATTATTTATTTATTTAGTCATTATATATTTATTATTAATTTTTTAGTTATATTTCTTTTTAACTTTTAATATTTTATTGTATTTATGTTATAAATATATTTATTTAATAATATCACAATCTTTCATGTTTAACAATAATTTTGATCACGTGCAACACACGCAAATAAAAAACCAGTATATAAAAAGACGTCATTTTTCCTTTTTTATTAAGAAAAAATCTTGACTACACTGAGTGTATTATACCCGATGGTAAGATTTAAGGAACATCATCTAAATATTATGTACTTGCTTGATAGAAATAAGACATGTGTTTTGTATTTCAAATCCAATTACTGGATGTATATAGTGTAGGTAAGAATCTCTCTTTTATTAATAGTAATAGTTGTATAATGATTTTGTTTATCTAAATAAAATTTTTAATTGATTAAATATTTATAAAATAAAATAATATACTATATTAATTTTTTTCAAATAATAAATATATTAATATATAGTTATTTTCAATAAATTAATTAATTAATTTTTTTATCTCAAGATGATTAAATTTAGAGATTTGCATTACAATTATGAAATTTTTGTTGGCAATTTGTTATGTGCATCGAATATATTTACAAAAATGCAAGAGTCAAATTATGACTCGGTATTATTTATTTTCATGTAAAAATTCATCCCTGAACATTCTGTTTATCCTTCACTTTCTTTCGTGCAGTAACGAAGTTGATAAATCACAAGAAAGTTCAAGCAATATCATTAGGATCAGCAACGTCAGCACAGACCCAATTCATTACTGAACTTGGAGAAAAAGCTCAACTGCGTATCATATCTTTCTCCGAATCTAATTTCTCCCTTTAATCCAACTAAAATCCATATTTTTTCAGAGCTACAAGAAGTAAGGCAAATAATCAAGCCAAGGCCATACCTGCAATATTCGAGCTCTTTCAATGGAGACGAGTAGTGCCCATCTATGTCGATAATGAATACGGACGGGGAATTATCCCTTGTTTAACAAATGCTTTTCAGGATTATCAAACAGATACTTTCCAAGCTGTAGATATCCAGGTTTCGCACTGGACTCCCATTTCTCCGGGAAATGCTTAAAAAGTTGAATAAACAGCCAACTGGAGTATTCATTGTGCACATGTTTCCTGATCTCGGCTCTCAACATTTCACTGTAGCTAAAGAACTTGGAATGATGAAGGCTATGTTTGGATCTTGACTGATGGGATTGCAAATTTCTTACCTTCATTCAGTCTTTCTGTCATTGATTTAATGCAAGTTGTATTGGGATTAGACATTATGTTCCTGAAGCCAAATGTTTAAAAAAATTTCGAGATCGATGGAAAAAGAAGTTTCATCAAGAACATCCTGACGTGGTCTATGTAGAGATGAACATTGATGGGGAATCAGCCTATGATGCTACCATGGCCTAGGCCATGGCAATTGAGAAAGCTTGTAGCAATCCATCTTTTCTTGAAACTCATGGAGTTTCTAAAAATGGTCAGAACCTTGTGCAAGCATTATCAAATATTAGCTTCAGATTCTCCAGATAGTTAATGTAAATAATGATGGAGCGACAAGGGTCGGATTATGGACACCAAGAACGCGAATTTTCAAAAGATTGAAAGGTTCAGCCGCAAATAATTCTAGTCCTAAATCCGGCCTTGATCCTATCGTATGGCCAGGGGATCCGAGTTCTATTCTTCAGGGTTGGGCAATTCCAAGAAACGGGTCATATCTGGTTTCAGACAATTTGTGGATGTGACGGTAAATAACGTTACAAACAAGCATGAAGTAAAGGGATTCTCCTTAGATGTTTTCGAAGAAGCCGTGAAATCCATACCATATGCTCCAAATTTTGAGTATTTTCGCTTTCCTGGAACTTACAACGAATTGGTAGATCAAGTGCACAATGGGGTAAAACATCTTCCAATGTTCTCTCTTTGTTTCATTACTAAGCTATTAAAGAGAATTCTAATGGAACTCTTCAATTACTTCCAACAGAATTTTGATGCTGCAGTAGGAGATGTGACTATTGTTTTCAACAGGTCTTTTTATGTCGATTACACGTTGCCTTATATGAGTTCTGGTGTATGCATGATAGTTCCAGCCAAAGAAAAAATGGGAGGTGGATGGGCCTTCTTGAAGCCATTGACATGGGAGCTTTGGTCCACAAGTATATGTTTCTTTATTTTCATTGCGTTCGTGATTTGGGTTTGGGTTCTTGAACACAGAATCAATGAGGAATTTCAAGGACCTCCTTCACGTCAAATAGGCTCTAGCTTCTGGTTTTCCTTATCAGCCATGGTTTTTGCACAACGTACAATTTCTCTTCACCTCCTTGATTCATTATTCTTTCTTGATTATATGCAATCAAAGTCAGCTCATGCTGATCAATGTTTACAGGAGAGCGAGTGGTTAGCAACTTGAGTAGAGTGGTGATCATCATTTGGTGTTTTCTATTACTGATTCTAATTCAAAGTTACACTGCCAGTTTAACAACGTTTCTCGCCTTCCAAGAACTCCAGCCCAGTACTACCGATTTAAGTGATCTTTTGAAGAAGAATGCGGGCTACAAGAACGGCTCTTTTGTTTATGAAATCTTGAGAAGCTTTGATTTCGATGACCTCCAACTCATTCCATATGATTCAGCTGAACATTGCCACCAACTTCTTTCAAAGGGAACTGAACATGGCGGCATCTCTGCTGCTTTGGACGAATTGCCTTATGTGAATCTCATCCAGGCACAGGATTGTAGGAAATACACGACGGTAGATCCCTTTTCTGAACTGAAAATTCCACACTGGGTAAACAAATCAAAGATTCAAGAATTTAGAACTGGTGGTTTTGGCTTTGTGGGTGCTCTCTCTCTTGCCTTCTCTTTATATCAAGTCTTGGAATAGCAAGGTTCTGGTTCTGAGATTTTCTTCTATATATTATTTCAGGTCTTTCCTATAGGGTCTCCTCTGGTGCGTGACACTTCCAGGGAAATTTTGAATGTGACACAGGAAGCAGTAATCAAGAGACTGGAGAATTTATGGTTTAATGACAGTTGCAGCAGCAACTTGAAATATTCGACTAGACTTGGTCTTCAAAGTTTCTGGGGCTTATTCCTGACATCTGCTTATGATTCAAGAACTTCATTGTGGAGTATTATTTGCAGTTTGATAAGAATATTTAGCCAAAATCACAGGCATTCTCAGACCATAAACGCTGTGGATAATGGAATTGGTCCAGGTGATCCTGGTGCAGGAGTTGGTTCAGGCCCTCCAGGAGGAACGCATATTCTTCAGTGCATCGGATCTAAATTCAAATGCACAAATACTAGTTACAGAAATTGAGCTCGCTAAGGCCAATAACCAAAAAAAAGGGTAGCATCTAGCTAGTGACCCATTAGAATACATGATTTGCATGCATAATGGGATAGTGCAGGGGAAAAATTGAGGGTCTTCCAAAAATATATGTCACTGGGGGCATGATATGTATATGTATGTGTGTTTGTGGTTATTTACAAAAATACTAATTACAAATATTTCTTGATGATAATTTTAAATTTTTTCATAATTTTTAATATTTAATGGTAATAAAAATTTATCGTTAATATACAATTTAATCATATTTGGACACTAAAAGAAAGGCAAAAATTATATTAAAATGTGCACTATTAGTATAAGATGTTATATTCGAGTATCAAATTTTTAAATTTAATATATATAATAAAGTTGCATTTAACAACTAATTTAATTGATACTAGCATTATATCATCTGATTTGGACATACTAGTATTAAATTGTAAAATAAATTTTATCAAATAAATAGTAATTTATTATATTATTGGATAAGTAAAAATAAGAACAATTCACAAATTGGTCCACTTTTAACTTCTTACCACCCCAACACTCATCTTCGAACAGAAAAATCTAAGCCAATGAAAGTAATTTTCTTGCTGTTAGCTACAGGCATATAGCAGTATGGCACAAGAATATCCAAAAATTGTGCTCAAGGATCGCTTCGAACAGGATCAATGAAGATTTTTGTGGACCTCCTTCACAACAAGTTGGCACTAGCTTCTGGTTTTGTTTCTCAACCATGGTTTTTGCTAAAATTGCACGTTTAATTTATGACGTAGTAGTAGGGAAAAATTATAAGAAATTTGTCAAGTCAAGTTTAATTTTTACTCTCTAAAGCGTATTCATTGGATAATTAAACATTGCACAACTTTCTGTCTTTTGAAACAAATCAATGTACATCTATGCATATTAGAATTACATGAAAATCCTGAATCAAGTGCTATAACGGATCATTTCAATAGATGTAGGTATTTCTTGATTTGGGTTGCTACCGTTAGGCATTTTGGCCATCTGAGCTTGGACCAACATGCTCTGCAGAATCAAAATGCACCTGTTGCCCAGCACTCGAATCATTTTGGAATGTGTGGCTAGAAGAATGAGGCCTGATGAAGTGCTTCCTGAAGATTTTTAACAAGTCAAAAATTCCAACTGTTCTTGAGATTCTTCGATTAATCAAGTACCCTTCTATCTTTTCGTGAACAGCCATGGCCATATATGTTAAAAGAGCAAAAAGTGAAGCCACTCCAGCAATCATGAACAAGCCTATAAAACTATCAAGACCAAGCCTATAAGGTACGGGGTCACTGCGAGCTGTACAATTGGTCTCCCTTTTAAACCATTTCTCTTCTATTTTCTTAATCTGTTTGCTCTCCTTCAGTACTAAAATCGCGGTTGATACTTCAGATGCCAGAGGAGATCCTCTAGGGAAGACCTGACTCACAAAACGAAATTTACTTTAAAAACATCAATTTGATTATCAGAGACATGTACGAGAGCATATATATGTGTGGTTATAGTACTTACAAAGCCAAACCCGTTGGTTATAAATTGTTGAAATTCAAATTTCGGATCAACCACGGTGTATTTGGGACAAGTTTGTGACTGAATGATATTGATATATGGTGCTTCATCAAAAGCAGCAACAATACCTCCATTTTTACTTCCTTTTGAAAAAAGTTGATCACATTCTTCTACAGAACCACATGGCAAGAGTTGAAAGTCATTAAAACCTAAGGCCTTCAGCTGTTCATAAACAGCAGAATCTTTCTGGTAGCCCACTCTACTATGCATAAGTTCATTCATATCAACAGTAGGTTGAAGCTGTTGAACCGTTAGAAAGCTCGACAAGACAGCAGCATAACTTTGAGTGATAACAAGCCCAACGAAACACCATGTGATTACCACTACTCTTGCCAAATTGCTCATCACTTTCTCTCCTGCAATAACAGCAAACAGGGGTAGCTACTCTAATTCTTAAGATGCCAACAGACATCATCTGAATTTTAATTTAATATTAGAATTTTTGACAAAAAAAAAAAAGAAAAGAAAGAAAATTTCGTATGGGGAAGGAAAATTACGATGTGCAAAAACCATGGCAGAGAAAGAAAACCAGAACGTAGTTCCAATTTGATGGGAAGTAGTTCCCTGAAAATCTTCATTTATCCTGTGTTCAAGAACCCAGACCACGAATCCAACGAAGATAAAGAAACAAATGATTGTCACCCAGACGCTCCAAGTTAAAGGCTTAAAGAAAACCCATGTTTTCCTACTCTTGTGATCTTCAGTTGGAACGATCATTGATAGGCCACTATATTCCAAGTACGGCATAGTATACTCTACGTAATGCGCCCTGCTGACCATAATGCTAATATCTCCTACTACAGCATCGAAATTCTGTCACAATAGCAAATTGCGAAAAACAAAAAGCAAGTTTATGTCCGAACATGATACCGAAGAATGTGATGTAAATACCAATATGCGCAACCATGGGTACACCAATGATGTAATTCCTGAAAATGCTAAAACTGATAGTACACCAACACTGATGCTGGGCTAACCTAGATACCAACTGACAATATTTGTGTGTGTATAGTTAGTGTGTGTAGATTCATGTAGAGATAAGGACGAGTGGAATCTTACCCCCAGGTACACTTGAAAGACCAGTTCGTCGTAAGTACCATTGCTCTTTTCATCAGGAGCGGCATAAGGAATGTATTCAAAAGGCACAGGAAATTGTAATTCTTTCATTGCAGCTTCAAAAACATCTATGCAGAATCCTGAGACCATTGAGGTGTTTGTGTTAGGATTTTTTTCCACTCTCACAAGTTCAGTGAAACCTTCCTTTACAGGCACTCCTATTCGCAATGCTCTTCCATTTGTTGGAATCGCCCAACCTTTGGGAATAGAAGTGGAATCTCCTGGCCATATAATTGGAGCAAGACTGGAATTAAAATCAGCGCTATCGCCTGTATTATTAGTTAAGGAATTCAATTTTCTGGTAAGTCTTTGTCCTGGCGTCCAAAATCCAACTCCTTTGGTTCCATCATCAATCACATTGACCACTTGGAAGGACAATAATGACTGTAACTGCCCATTAACAAACTGGAAGTTCCCTGTAAGGCCTTGAAAACTAATATTTGATAAAACTTGAACAAGGTTTGGACCATTTTGAGAAACACCAAATTTTTCAAGACCTGGTGTTGAATTGCTAGAATCATTATTCATTTCGAAGCCTAACGTTGCGGTGCCACCAATCTCAATCGCCATGGCCAGAGCCGTAATAGCATCATAGGCCCACACTCCATTAATGGTCATCTCAGCATCAACTGCATCAGGATTTTCTTGAAGGAATTTCCTTTTCCATCGAACCCGAAAATTCTCCATCTCATTTGATTTTGGAACATAAGGTTTTACACCTAAAACTCCTTGCATCGAATCAATCACAGAAGAAAGATCTGGCGAAGTCAACCAATCCGTGATACCATCCGTTATGATCCAAGCATACCCTTCACTCACCATCTCTAATTCTTTTGCTTTTGTGAAAAACCGAGACCCTAAAGAGGGAAACATGTGCACAATGAAAACTGTACTTTCCATTGACTTTAACTTGCGAAGCTCTTTGACAATTTGATCATCAGTGGCCAATGTAGAAATTGCACTCCAGTAAGGAACACGAGTACCGATTTCTTGCAATGCGTTAGTCAAATAAGGGATGATTCCTTGTCCGAGTACATTGTCAACATAGATTGGCACTATTTCTTTCCATCCAAAGTGTTTAATTATTGCACTGATGGCTTGAGCTTGGTGCAAGTCACTTTGTGTAGCTCGGAAAAAGTAAGGACTGTGAACAGAAGCAAGAGAAAAACTAGATGCAGAAAATGAGATAATGGGCACCTGAGCTTTTTCTCCAAGTTTAATAACAAAATCGGTCTGCATTGATGTTGCTGACCCTACTATTGCTTGCACTTCCACATTTTTTATCAAGTCCAGTGCTGTGTTTTCATATAAGGTAAACATATATAATTACAAAATAAAATAGAATTCAGAAAATACTTATTGATACTAAAAATTCAAATGTTTTCAACTTTTTAAAAATTATTTTGATTTTTTTAATTTGATAAAAAAATATTTTAATTTTAGTCACTTTTAGTAATTATAATATAAATACCGGTTTATATCAAAATTAAACAAAAAGACGTTGAGATGCATTTATAAAAAGTCAAATTTAGTTTTAATAAATTGTTAAATTTAGTAATAAGGTACAAATTAAATCTTTAACATGGAAAAAGGTGGATGTTTTTAGGTGTTTTTGGTATTTTTATAAAGATCCGTTTTTAATAACATATATTCTTTTTGTTGGAATTTTGATTCTAATGGGCTCCAGTAATTGAAAATTACCGTAATTAAGACCTTGGTTTATATATACATATTAATCGACTGAATTTGGAGTGTAATCGAGTTGAGTCGAGCTGAGTTTTAGCTAGTTTAAATTTAGTTCGTTTATAAATGAGCTGATGTCACTATCCTACATAGTGTTCACGAGTTTAAACGAGCCTAAAAAAATTTTAAAAAATACAACTATAAATTAAAATTATACATTTAAAAATTAAAAATAAATTATTTATTAAATAAATTACAATATATTTAACAAAAATTATGATTTTATTCTAATAATATATTTAAAAATATTTTTTACAATGTAAATGTACATATTATATATCTAAAATCAAATTACTAAACATTAAAATTATGAGGACTCATGAGTTTTTATTTGAACTCGTTCACGAACTTCAATAGCAAAATTTTGTATAGTTTGAGTTCGACTCTTTTATTAAACAAGCTTTAATATATGAGTTCAAAATAACTTTTATTGAACCGAATACCGAACCGTTCGCTCATTTAAATTTCTAACCAAACTAATGCAGTCGGTTTTTAAATATGAGGATTTTTAATCAAACCAAATACAATTAAAAATTATCCAAATCAATGATATTTAAAATTGGGTTGAATGATCGATTTGATCGGTTTAATAAAAATTAAAAAAAATAAAAAAATTAAAATTAAAATTATTGATAATACACCTCATAAAATTTATTAAAAATACAATAAAATGAAATAATAATAATAATTTAAAAAAACTTGAAGATAGTGCGTACTTTGAAAGAAACTACAAGAATATGGGGGATAAGATGATGATGGATGTATTATTGTTAGAAGATGAAAAAAAAAAAAAAGAGGACTTGAAAAGTCATGAGAAGTTCAAGAGTTTGTATATGATTAAAAGTGTGAATAATAAAGAAAAAAAATATTAGGGTATAATTGCATAATAATTATATGACACATAATTATTGTTCTACACATATGAAAAATATATGTAATATTATTATTCTATCGGTTTAGTTTGGTTTTATTGAATTTTTATTTTTCTAAACCATAATCAAACTAAAAATTTGGTTTAAAAAAAATTTCAAACCATAACCAACTAATAACCACTCTCAACCAATTTTTTGTTTGAACAAGTTTGGCCTGTTTAGTTGATTTTTGTGCACCCCTAGCTAAGGTCTCTTTCCACCTCCCTCATTTATAACTCTTTCTCCTACAAAATGAGAAAGAGATAGAGGATCTATTTGACTAAACTGTTGCTAATAGCAGGTAGTTGTTAGCTAATAATAGTTGCTGATAACAGTTAGTTGATCAATGTTAAGTGTTTAATAAAACTAATTACAACTATTGTTGTTTATATGTTTAATGATTATTATTGATATTAACTAAGTTGTTTAAAATTTTAAAATTTTGCATTTATTTTTATTTAGTTATAATTATATTCAATTGTATTCAACTATACATATTAATTTTAAAAAAAAATTTATATTTATAATTTTAAACATTAATAATTATGTAATTAAATATAATAAAATTATA
>CATIWM010238108.1:0-12858 GCA_949671775.1 Mallotus repandus
CTTCTTTACTTTCTTCTTGTGAAGCCTTTAGTGCTATGCTCTTTTTCTTTTCTTCCTTCTCCTCTTGCTCTTCACCTCTTTGCTTTATTGTAAGCTCATGGGTAAGAAGCTTTCCAATAAGCACATCGGTTAAAAGAGTGGCAAGATCTTGAGCTTCCTCAATGGAAATAACTCGAGATTCCCAATCCTTCTTAGGTAGGATTCTTAGAATCTTGTTATTTACTTCCTCTTTGGTGAAATGTTTACCAAGTTTCTTAAGGGTGGTGACAAGAGCATTGAGGCAGTTTGTCATTTCGATGATTGATTCTTGAGGCTTCATTTTAAAGAGTTCATACTCATATATGTGGAATTGAACCTTCTTGCTTCTTACTTGAACATATCCTTCATAATGATTTTCTAAGGTTTCCCACATTTCCTTGGCCGAAGTGCAATGTTGAAGCTTGCCTTTTTTTTCTCTTAACATAGAGGAGACTAAAGTAATCATAGCCTTTTTATTTTTATGATTTCCTTCTTGTTGAATGGCGTTCCAATCATCTCTTGGAATTTCAGTAATCATACCATCAATTGTAGCTTTGGGTGATTCCCAACCTTTTCGGACAATGTCCTAAAATTTGATAGAATCACAATATCGATAAAGCTCAATTTTAAACTTCTAATGAGGATAATCACTTCCATCAAAGAATGGTCTAAGAGAAGAGATGTTTTCACTCCACATGATCTTGTATTCTAGCAATGAAGTACGTAGAATTCAAGCTCTGATACTAAATGAAAATGCCCTAGAGAGGGGGGGGGGGGGGGAGTGGGTGAATAGGGCTATCGAACAAAAATCAAAACTTAAAAACAAATAAACAAAAATGAAAGAATGTTGAGAAGGAAGAATGGTGAACACAAGAATTTAAGGAGTTTGGATTCTCAACAATCCTACGTCCCCACCTAATTTATCCCCAAGTTAGGATTTTGAATCACCACAATCTATTTCCCTAGATTGATTTTTACAACTTGAATTTTAGGCTCAACTTAAACCTTACAACTTGAGTTTTCAAGGCTTGCTCAAAAACTAATTCACAAGTGTTTTGAAGGCTTACACTAAAATCAATTTCCCAAGTGTTTTAATGGCTAAACACTTAAACTAACTCCTTTAGAATAGAACCTCACTTCCTTTTTTCTAAACCGAGAAAATAGAAGAATAAGAATTTCTTTTCTAATCACTCACCAAACTCTCACAAGAGTTTATCAAATACAAGAATGAATTAAAGAGAATTTTGAGTTTTAATTGAATGTTTGAGAATGTATAAATGAAAAAAATAAGTTTCTTAACCTCTAAATGATCTTCAGAGGTTGTATTTATAGTTGAGCAATTCAATTATAGCTGTTAGAAATAATAATTTTATTTTCAATAAATTCAAACTTCATTTGAATGAAATTTAGACTTTTAGCCTGTATTTTCTCTGGTCCCGGTCGTGATCACACTGATCCTGGTCGGGATAATAAAAAATATATCTGTTATAGCAATTATATTTGAAGCCTGCACTTGTCCCGGTCATGACTGCATTGATCCCGGTCGGGATCACACTGATCTCGGTTGTGACATTGGCTTGGGATATGTTCTGGAAGATTTCTTCAATTTGGTACAATTTTGGTCCCGGTCAGGACTTGCATGGTCCCGGTCGGGGTCATGACTTTTAACCATTGAAAACGATCTAATAAGCCTAATATTTCTTCATGAAAGTTGTATTTATTTGTCTTATCTTTCCATATCACTTTGAATTACCTCAATTGGACATCTTTAGCTCAAAATATTGTTGAAATACTAAGAGCTGCTCAAATAAAAATGAAAGCTGAATATGCTAATTTTAACTGAAGATTTTCAGACCCAAATAAATTTGGATTTTGACAAGTAAGATCAATTCGGAAAGCTTGTGATATCTACTGAAAATATTAAGAAGACAACTTTCTCATTATAAAAGTTTAAGACTTCCAAAATCGTCCTGTAATCTCGAAGGTCGATTTAGCCCAAAAGTATGCTTAACTTCATTTTGATTTCTATGATAGTCCTAACTTATACACACTTAAACGAACATATTAAATGCTCAAAATCAAGTTTGTTAAGATCAAAATCAAGATTGATTATTGCTAAGGTCAACACTTTATTATCAATAAAATATTCTTAAAAATTCAAAAAAATTAAAAAATGAGAAACTATTATTGTTAACCAATGAAATTTTTTTGAGATCAATTCTACTCCAATTTACCCCAATTAAAACTATTTTATAAAAAAAAACTTATTTTATCTTTATAGTTTATGTATTTTGTTATGAAATTTTTTTATATGTGCTTTTACAATAAAAAAATATGAAAAGTTTAAAAATATAAAAATATTAAAAATTAAAGAATACAGTAAGAAAATATTTATAATAAAATATATAAAATAAAAATAAAATAATTTTTGTATAAATTAGTTTTAGTTTTAATTTTATTAAACTAGAGGGAAATTAATCGCAAAAATAATTTCATTAATTATCACTAATAGGTTATGCATTTTAGTATTTTTTGAATTTTTATACTTTTATATTTTCTTAATTTCAAAATATATGTTAAATTATGTGTTGTAATTCTTAGAAAATTTTTAAATATTTAAAAATATTTTATTAATAATAAAGCGTTAAATTTCATACTTATTTCTAGTATTTATTTTATTAAAATTATTCTAATAATTTTAGTAAATTTTAATTAAAATTATTTAAATATTTTTTGTTAGGGTTTATTTTGCAAGTTTAATAAAGGTTAATCCAGTCAGCACCTGTAGGTCCCAAAACGTCAGAAAAAAGGGCTCCACTAGCTGCCACATCAGCATTCTGTTACAGATTTCATTAACGGAGGATTTATTTTGTTAACGTTTCAAAGATTGTGGTTTTAATTGATAAAAAAAATTAAATAGGATTTAATTTGAAAATACCTCAAAAGGTTGAAATTTTTTATGTATTTTTTCCTAAATTAAACCTCATAGATATTATAGTAATTAACCATAATATTCGTATGATAGAAATATTTTTAATATTTGTATTACTTTTAACTCGAATAATCGTCTAATATTGAGTAGTTGAATGGTATAGTTTTTTTGAAAATATTAATATGCTAAATAGTTCAAATTTTACATCCTTTTCCAATTAAAAAAAAATTAGAAGAATTAGAAAAATATTAAATTTAAGATCAGATTGAAAATTAGTCAATAAGAATTGATTCTTGGTTGACATTAGTATTAGATGTATGTAGATTGAACTATTTGGATTGATTCGAGTGGTTTCCAATTTTGTTTTGAATGTAGATTAATGAAAGTAAGTACCAATAGATTTGAAAATGTAGTGGCAAAAGTTGGTTAGTTACCATTACACCTTACCTACGCACTAGACCAGAGATCGCACCTCAAAGGCTCAGATAATACGACTTTTGCTTACATTTGCATAATAATTTTGATTAACGTTGGGTTTGGTATCACATCATATCATATTTGCTTTTAAGAATTTATGCCTATGGAGAATACACCTAAGAAATTCAATTGAATGAACAAAAAAAAAAAAAAAAAAAAACACAACACATTTTCTATCATTCTATGGGCCTAAGGCATCAACGGAGCAGAACCATTCACGAGTCTCGAACTGCTGAAGTCTCAACATCCATAACAGGCACAGCACCACCCCTTAAACACAACCCAACATTAAATGCCCAACACACCACATGGCATCTCCTTTCATGGAACCACATCATACACCATCCCACGCACTTAATCCTCCTCCGCCTAGTAAACACTCAAATCTAATGGTACCAATAGCACGATCGACCCCATCAACGGCCGCTATCATTCCAACTTTCTTGACACGCTGCAAAGGACCAGGCCTTACTAAAGTCACACTCGTATTGCTTAGATAAGTATCATAGAATCATAGGATCCAATCAAGACATGAATGAACTATCTTGATCTTAAGAATCTTTTTGAAAAATGTGAAAGGTTAGATATCAATGAATTGAGCTCTCTGTCTTTTGATTGCACTATCAAATTGGATAGGCTGTCCTGTCCTGTCTTTATCATCCAGAGAAGACCGCACCTTTTATTTCTTGAGGGACCATTTCAGTTTCACAGAAATGTAAGCATTGTTTTTTCTACCTTCATCAATCATATTCAGTACCAGACCAGAAATATAATCGAACTTACATTTTGCACCATTAGCACAAGCAATGCAATTACGGCGCCAACAAACACATGAAATGCCTTTCTGCTGAAGTGGGTAAATGTTGCAATAAAAAATGTCATGACTTCTTATATGAATGATTGCTAAACTACAAAATCTCAGTATAGAATGATGCTACAGTCTATGATTTGGGAAAGTAAACGCAGATATAATTAATTTTTTTTTGGTCGAGGCACAAATAATTAATTCAGGGTCCAGCAAAAAATTCCTATAATACTCCACCTCTGATACAGCAATGCTATCGGCTCATTGCTGTTCTAGAGTTTTAGTGCAGCTCTAGCCATGGCCAGTGCACCCTCATAACTTTGATTTCCGCCTATGAACCCACTCATGTGGACAAACACACAGCCAGGGATTCCAGATTCACTTGAAAGCTCATCATCCCTTAGACCTCGCCATTGAGCTGGAAGAGGCTTCCGGCTTTCAAATCTATCAGGAGCAATTGCCACTGCCTGCACTCTCCAGTTTTTGCTCCTGTCATCCTGCATATCATTAATTTGTATATAAGGATTCCAAAAACTCACACTGCATGTATGTAAATCCCTTCTTTTTCAAGAATGATTAACCGATGAAGGGTATTTAGGAGGTCAAGTAGAATTATTTCATGTAAAATTGAGCAAATAAAAGTAAAGTAACCCAAACAAACCTATTCTCCTCCACAATGACAACAAAAAATGCCAAGAAGGAAAGAATATCATTTACAAGATATTCTTAGGAGAGATCTTTGCAAAGAATAATATTTCACCAAGTAAGCACATAACAGAAAAATCTGATAACTAAAAAATAACAAACAAGCAGATAGATACCTGATATAGAACATATTTAATTGAAGGATCAATATTCAATTCCTCCTCAAGCTCAAACAAGTGAAGTTTCCACTGTAGAAAACATAACCTAATCAGAACTTTCTGAAATAGAGATGTGCTATCAGCAATAGATGCACAACATTAGAACCAAAGAAATACACATGACAAAATTCACTGAAGGATTTCATGCATCTCAAAGAAGACAAGAAATAATGCAGTTTTATATGAAATTAAATTGCATTATATGGCACATGCTGAATGGGCAATGATTCCTGCACAAATACTCAAAAAAACATGCAAGATTACAGATATTATGACAAAAAACAAGTCCATCAAAGTGTGGGAGATAAGCAAATCGTACTTACGGGGCAAAATGCAGTCAAAACCATAATTTCACCACTATGATCGACATCAAATCTAGCTGCAAGACAATCCACTACAATTGATCGTGCTGGTAACCAGGACTTTGCATGAAAGCGAACACTCTGAAAATAATGATTGAGGTCAATTAATATGCAGGCATAAACAACTTCATTCAGGTATACAAGCATAAACAATTATTCCTACAGCTCGTACTTTTAAATTAGACAAAAGAAAAATAAATATCGACATGGTGATTACCCACTCCATGAATAAAAAAAAAAATCAAATATAAATTGAAAACTCACATCTAAAAATTCACTACCAGCCAGAGCCATTGCTCGTTGGAAAGCCTCATTCTCCTTCTCAGGTGACTGATCAGGCTCTGTCCAATCTAAATTCAATCTTCCAACCCTTGAAGACAAATGTGTATTATTAACGTATCTTGGGGGCTTGTCTGTATCATACTGATTGATTCCATTATCAATAGCATCGATTGCCTGCATAAGTTAAAAGAGAGGAGTTTCCCAAATGAAGAGGGAGGGTAGGGAAAGGAAGAGAGATTTTAACAATTAGTAAACAACATAAGCCATATAATAACAATCTAAATAAGATCAAAACTATCTGAACAAGAGTTTATGTTATGTGTAAAATGATCTAGCGGCTTTACATCTTTCCAAAAATGCAGCCCAAAATCACTAGTGAATTAACTTGGGATTAAGGCTTAGCTGAAATTAGCACATTTAACACATGCTTAACTATGCCAGGTGCCTAGAGTTGTGTAGAAACATCATTTGTCCACAGTACAATCAATAAACTTAGATTTGTCAAAAGCAAACAGAATTTAGCACCTCCATGAAACTTTTGTAAATAGCCAAGAACAGCCGATGTACATCTGGATGCCCTTCATCAACCTGAAGCTCCTTAGCTATGATCTCCTTCCCAAAATGCTAAGAATTCAAACAATGAATACAAAATCAGACAACATTCAAGATCTCACCTGAGTGCAAAATTAGAATGTATGTAAAAGATTGCCTACTATATACAAAGCACTACCTTATAAACAAGACCAGCACTACTAAGCTTGGTAGTAAAATCATGTCCAAAAACCTCCTCAAAGCCCTTCTGATGGTGATCGTACTGATCACGACTAGGATCATACACACCTCCAACATCAAGCACCGCATCCAAACCCTCCAACACCTGCATTCAACAATAAAATTTAATATCACATTCACATAAAATAAGCACTATAAGCTCACATTCACTACAAACGAGGAAAACCAGTATCTTTTGCAATAGCAAAAC
The DNA here is from genome assembly GCA_949671775.1 of Mallotus repandus. Taxonomy (NCBI): domain Eukaryota; kingdom Viridiplantae; phylum Streptophyta; class Magnoliopsida; order Malpighiales; family Euphorbiaceae; genus Mallotus; species Mallotus repandus. The sequence continues at coordinate 6,722 of CATIWM010238108.1, forward strand.
CCTCTCATGGCTTCACATTTTTTGGAAGCACTAGCAAAATCAGCCACTCAAAACCCACGTGACATTGAATACAAGCCTAAATATCTTTTGCAATTATATCAGATTGATGGTTGGTTTTACATAAAGGACCTCATAAGCTACTATTCAAATGAAACAGAAAAATAGGTTAAGGTTATTAAAACCTGGGGATCGCGGGTGCGGACAATTTCTGCATTAGAGAACTTGTTGGTGAGGCGAATCATGAAGCAGCCAAGAGCCTCGTCACAATGGAAGCTACCATTATGAGTGCCTACACGCTTTAGAGGAGCGTGGTAAGGAGAGCCAGTGGAGTAGGCAGGAGAAGAAACAGTAGGAGGAGGAGGAGGAGGAGGAGAAGCCATGAGAGGGACTAAGAAATGACGAGTGACAGTTTTGGGAAAGTTGAGGCTAAACCCTCTCGTTAGTGCCAACATAGCCCTTATGACTGAATTTTTCACAAGGCAAAGCAAAATTCTTTTCAAGAAGCGTCAAACTAAAACATTGAGGTTTTGTGTTATGGGCCAAAACTAAATTCTTTATGGGCCAAAAGCAACCGAAAAAAAGCCGATTTTTAGTCGTAGATAGGTAAGTACAAGTTCTTCAAACTCAAGTTCTCTACCAGTTAACGCCATGGCCACCATAAACAACACTTCTTCTCTATCTTATCCAAATCCCAAACCTTTTCTGAAGAAACCCTTTTGCATAACATCACCAACTTGCCCAAGACTGTTTTATAGAGCCAAAACTTCCCTGCCAAAACCTCTGTTTATAAAATGCAGCAGCAATGATAGGTCACAAGATACTGATAATTTGAAGGATGCATTGTCCGGTATGGTGGACAAGCAAGTAGATGAGCTCTTGAGTAAAGAAGAGAATAGAGCATTGCTTGATGGGTTAGAGCAAGCATCTCAGAGAGTAGAGAGAGCAAAAAGACAGCTTGCTGAGATTGAAAGACAAGAGCTTGAGGCTGAACAGTTGAGGGTTTATATTAACCAGCTTCAAAGCAGAGCTTCTGAGGTCTGTCGCTTTTCTAATTCAACATTTCAACGTTCTTTTTGCTCCTCCTTTTTGTTGAACAATTTGAGATTAATATAAACCCGTTACTTGTGTGTTGTAATGGAAATTATAAGGAAATGAATTCTGTATTTTGGAGATTCTGATAAACTTGCAGTTATCTCTTGTAAGATGATAATTAGCATCTACAAATGGATTTTGCAATTAAGAAAGATTTGATCTTTAGTTATCATGATGAGAAATAGGTACTGGATTAGTGAATCACTGCTTGTAAAGCTAAGGCTACTTTCTTTTTTTTTTTTCTTGACAAACTGTGGAATGATTATGGGAGAATGATACATTTGTTATTGGTTAAATTCAAGATTGCAGAATGTCAGCAGGAGATCTTAAAGGCAAGGGCCAAGGTGGAAGAGGCTGAACGCTCCCTGTCGCTCAATACAGATGGAAATGATACTGAAGATGCTACAGGAGGAGAGGGGATTAACAAAGATGAAGAGAGATGGGAGTCCATAAAGGCTGCTTCTATATCTGCTCTTGTTGGCACTCTTGCAGCACTCCCCATCTCTCTCACTCAGGTCGCCTCCATTCCACAGCTGATACTTCCTTCCGTAGCCACCTTCGTTAGCTGTGCATTATTTGGAGTAACCTTTCGATATGCAGTGAGACGAGACTTGGACAACTTTCAGCTAAAAACTGGGACATCAGCCGCTTTTGGATTTGTGAAAGGTACAAATTTTGGTGAAATATTTAAACAATGGATCCGTTTTAGGCGATGAATGCAGCAAAGAGACTATGAGACAATAAACTGTCTAGGATTAACATGAAAGGATGGATTTGTAATGCAGGTCTTGGTACACTGGCTGGAGGACCACCACTGCAGCTGAATCCTGGAAGTTTACTGTCGCATGCTTCTGACGGTGCTCTGTATGTATCTGAGAACCTCTTGATCTTTGCCTTTGCTGCTGTTAGTTTGGATTTCTGCATTAAGATGAGGCTTTTAAGCCCCTTTCCCATGAAAAGCTCAAATTAACGAAGAAGGCAGCTGCATTTGAAGATGATTATCAAAACATCAGGTTCTCATGGATTCCTATCCAGATATTAGAAATGTTTATACAGCCAGCTTATTTTGCAAAAATAATTTTAACATCGAAAGAGTATTGAAAGATGTTGGAACGATTGTCAATGCACTTCATTTCAATATTCAAGGATTTTCCTCTGCTGTTTATAAGCATTTTTGTAAGGGTGTCAAAGAAAAACTAATTTACAAGCCAATAATATTCAATGATTTACTTCCAATGGGCAACAATTGCCAAGAAAGTGCATCAAAAGCTGGTTTTATTGTTTCTTTCGCTCCTCCTTGTTATCTGAGTCACCATGTGAACTTCTAGGATGTTTCCGGGGCTTCCTAGGAACTCCCCACTTCTGAACTTCATTTCTTAGCTCCTCTTCAGCAGATGGCAGACTCCCATGCTCTTGTCTTTCCTGGCATCAGAAATTAAATTCCTATCAAATACAAGCTTAAAAATTGTAAAAAAATAGAACAAGATTCCCCATATGCCTTCATTGATTGATACCTCCTCAGATTGCCCTTGATAATCTTCCAAGTTTACATCTTTCTTTTTCATCAGTGAAAGAAAATTTGCAGCTTCCTTCAAAAATTGAAACCCCTCAATATCTCCATTTTTTATACTTGCTTCAAGCTGTGAAAGAAAACATTCTGTTAGTGAGATTCCCCTTTCCGATCAGAATGTAATTTTAATTAGAAGCTAATGTACTTCAGTTGTCACTATAAAATGTAAGAGGGGATAGTAAAAGCTACAAGAAGGTTACTGATACCAATGGTTAACATATACCTGGACATGAATGATACCGAGAACAATGCTAGCAACGGGCAGCCAACTCTCCTCGGGAGACAGAGACATGTTTGACCTATATTAGTTCAAGCAAGAACTACAACATTATATTCCTATACGCTATCAAGCTAATATCAAACTCATAGAACACAAACCACGCACATTTCTAAAAACTCTAATAGATCATTCTATCTTTCTTCCTGGAATCGAAAGGTAAGATCTTTTATTCTTCAACAGTTAAATCACTGTATAATGGTAGGAATGAGAATCAGTGGGTTAACCTGAGGTATGGAGCCAAGTACACAAGAGCATAGACAGCATAACGCCGTTTCCCAGTATCAAGCCACGCAAATACCCAACTCTATCATTCAATCAAACAAACATAAAAGTTAAAAACTTTGAACAAAACAGAAAAAAATAAGAACAAGAATGAAGTTAGTAAGCACCAGCCAATTAAAGTAAGGAATAAAACTAATAATGCCCATAGCAGTCAATCTAGCATCAGTAGAATCAATAGCGGAATCACCATCGTCATCTTCCTCAGCTTTAGGCAAAAGCAACGAACTTAACATACACGCACCAATAGCCGCAGCAAAAGGAGCGTCGCCAGAGAACTCCGCTCTGCAAATTCCCTTGTATTTTAGTATCTTTCTCTGTATGTACAAAGCCAAAAATGATTACAAAGAAACCAACGGCAAATACATATATATATATGTATATTCAAATTAATAATTTAATGAATAATTAACCTTGATGAGGAATTTAGAATGGTGATTAAGTTTGGGAAATGAAGAGGAAGGGTAAGGAAGAGGCTTAAGGGCGAAAAGTGCAGAACAAGTGAAGCTGCTGCTGCAGCAGCAGATAGTTATCATATCTGCAGCCTCCTGATGCTGTTATGTGGTGGTTTTCTCTAACATGCGCCCATAGAGTAGAAGACCGATCGGAGAGAAACAAGGCCGAATCTCGAAGTTTGCACTTTAGTTGGAAAGTGTGATATTATTGAGGTTGACGTGGTTTTACATTCAAAGATTAAAACAACCGTTGGATATAATATACAGGTTACTTTTTTTTTTTTGGCTTTTTTTTGACTAATATATAAATAGACCCTTTAACTTGTGACATGAGATCAAATAGGTTTAAATTAAATTTTTTTCAACAAATAGGACCCAATACTTCTACTTTTAGTATCAAATAAGTCTAATTTTAACTCAAATTCTGTGCGTGTAACCCAAACTCTATGAAAATAGAGTGAAAATTTATACTGAATATTTTATTAATATTTTTAAACTAAATCAAATTTAAAATATTTAAAAAATTCACATTAACCAACTAAACTTTTTGTTTTTTACTCCATCTCTCGTTGTCTCTCTTACCACTTCCCCTTCACATTAAACAAAGGGTTTTGAAAAATCAAACTATTATAAAGACCTTTTTTTTGAATATTAAATAAATTAAGATTAAAAAATTAATTTTTATTGAGAGTTTGATTATCACACTTATCATAATACCAAAATTGAGCTTATTTAGTACTAAAAGTAGAAGTATTGGGTCCTAGTTGTTGAAAATGTTTAATTTGGGCATATTTGATTTTGTGTCACAAGTTGAAGGACCTATTTATGTATTAGTCTATTTTTTTCCTCCAACAAAAATCTCATAGAACAATAAAAATATGTCAAAATAAATAAACAAGTTGTTCAATTAACACAAGTTACTTATTCTAAAAAAGATGCAACAGACTCATTTCTAAATGACAAAAAACACAAATGTTTGAAAGTGCTCCTTTTATTGGAAAATTATGGTGGCTACTTAAGAGGATGTATCCGAACGTAACGCTTGAGTCTTTTCGGATTTGATGGTAGCAAGCTGGGTCTCTTACTCCCTCACTGGTTCCTCATTGCCGAACAAAATCAACTAAATGTGGAAAGGGTTGGACATGTAAGGGTTGATTCTTCCATGAGCACACCTTTGCTTCTAGGCTTGATTCACTTGAATGTGAGAAATGTAGAGGGCATTAACATCCAATCACTTTACCTCAGCATTACCTGGTGCTTCATGCCTCTTATTTTAGTTTTGCATGCTGTTGATTGACTATATAGAGGCTTTTCTCTTTGACTATTATATATTGTTTCACAAATAATTTAATTTTTAAGTGGATTGTGTATCTTAAGTTTTATCAGCACATGGATCGGGTAATTATTTGATTGGACAACAACATTGTTGTCGACTGTTTTAGTCTCTATCAAAGAAGTGTATGAGTGCTTGTGCTTAGATCTGGTTTGCTGTATCTTTTGATAAGGTTATCCATGTGGGGTGGCTTGTTGGGTGGATGTGTTTTTAACCAGCACAAGCGGTACCAAAAAATTTTAGACTTGTTCATGCAGTTCTTAATTAACCAACATAACATATTCCTAAAATTTTTACCAGCATACCAGTTTCATAGAGTTCTCAACCAACATAAGTGGTCCGAGAAACAATGCGTTACCTTTTTCATAGAGCCATGATTTGAACTATTTTTATTGCTGAGGATTTTTTTTCGGATTTGTTTTTATGGGGCATTTCATAATTAGGGGTTTATTGCACAAACAGTACCATAACTTTGACCTATATTTTAAAATGGTACTAGATTTTTAATTTTTTCTTTTCGGTCCCTTAATTTCTATTTTTTTCAGATCATAGTCCTTTAATGATTTTCGATCAAATTTAGCATATATGGCAGCCTGAATAAATATATTTTTTGTATATTCACCTTTTAAGCATCCAATTAAGTAGACTAATCATCTTGTGGACTCCATAAAATTAAATTTGCTAAAATTTTATTTTATGGGGTCCGCGAAGAAAATATGTTCTATGGGGCCAACAAGATTATTAAACTCTTTAATGGGATGTTTACATGGTGAATATACTAAAAACATATTTATTATGGCTGCCACATATGCTAAATTTGATCGGATATATTTGAGGTACTTTAATCTGAAGCAAAAATAGAAATTATGGTAGTGAAAAGGAAAAAAATAGAACTTTAGTAACCGAAAAGAAAAAAATTGAAAATCTAGTACCATTTTAAAACATAGGGCAAAATTATGGTACCAACAATGCAATAAATCTAAAAGCATATGACAGAGTTAACTGGGAATTCTTTAAGTAAGTTCAAAGACCAATGGGTTTCTAAGAGAAATGGGTGGAGCTGATAATGACTTGTGTGGAGACAATGACTTCATCAATCATAATCAATGGATCTTCAAATAGAAGCTT
>CATIWM010238125.1:0-10157 GCA_949671775.1 Mallotus repandus
GAAGGTAAAAAAAGGAGAAAATAAAAAAAGTGAAATGGGAAAAAATGAGAGAAAACAAAAAAATTAGGATAAAATAAAAATAAAAAAGAGAACAAAGAAGAAGAGAAGAAAAAATAAGGGTAAAATAAAAATAAAAAAACACGAGGAAAAATATGTAGAAAAAAAAAGAGTAAAGTTGAAATAAAAAGTAAAAAATAGATATTTTAGATAAATTTCTCTTATTTAGAAGGAATGAAAAATTATTTTCCATAAAATTTATATTTTCTTGTTTTTAAGTTATTTTTTATTAATTAATAATTTATTTTTTTAACATATTTTTTATAATTTAAATATTAAAAAATTGGAAAAATATTTTTCGTTACTTAAATTTTTTTTTTTTCCAAAAAACATTTGGCTGCTTATAATTCACCACGTGGTGTTTCCTTTTGGAATTCCCATTGCTGTAGTGATGTGTGGTTCATTCGCAAGTCACCACTTCAACACAAAAATCCTGGCCTCAAAGTTCTCACTGAACAGCTTAATTGATACTCCACCACACCACTGGTCTTTTACTTGGGTAATATATTCTTCTTCTCCTCTCTTTGCCACTTCATTCAATTTGTTGCTTTTCATATTCTTTATGTAGTGTTATCATCAGTTATATATGCATACAATCCCTTTTTTTTTTTTTTGGTAAATTATGAATTCCATGAATTTAATGGTAAAAGATCAACAGAAATGGAGAAAACGAGGAAAAGGGTAGTTTTAGAATCAATAAAGGAGGGAAACCTGGGACTTGGTTTGAAAGTGTTGACGAGAATTGACTCTGTCTTTGAGGAATTTCATCGAACAGGTTCTAGACGTACTAGCTGAATCTGTAAATTAGGGAATTAAATATATTTTCCCCTCACAACCCTCCCCACTAGAAGAAGTTACCATAAATTGAAACTATATCTTGATTTGCTTATTGCATGCTCCAGTTGGTTGGAGTGGAGGAGCGGGAAGGCATACAATGTCAGGTCATCAAAGGCTGAAAAGAGACTGTCTTTGCTTCTGTTGCCTAGCTGAAACTGAAAAAATCTAAGAATTTAATTGGAATTTTGGAATAAAATGTGGTCAACTTTAATGTTCCTAAAAGCATTATGAATTGTAGTGCGGAGAATCTCTAACAATTTGGGCCAAAAAAAAAAAGAACAAAAGAAAAACTGTGCTACTTTTCAAGCAATTGATAACTGGTGTACTAAAATTTCTCAAACTATTCTGCGAATGATACTGAAACATCTAATTTTTTTAGCATATGCTCTGGGTATAGCAACCTCCTAACATTCTGTTTTCTTTTTTGTATTTAATTTGCCAGAGGACCCGTCAATATGGAGATAGGTACCACAGGGTAAGCACTTCTGACCCTGAAAAGCATTTTAATTTATTTGGGGAACATTCACTGGATTAAAAGTGTTTCTCGAAAGATGGGTTTTGGATATCAGGAATTTCCTTATCATAACTTCTGTTACAATCATCATAGGTGCTGTATCAGCAGACACATACCATGGTTTTCATGGAGTTCGCCGACGTTAGATTGGAAATGTAACTATAAGCTTCCTTACAATATAAAGACAAGCTGTCCAAGATTATCTTTTCCTGGATCTGCAACAAAGCATTGGATGAGCCAGGAATTCTGGAGAACATGTACACTGCCAGTTAGTTTGGAGGAATCTTCATCAGCACAATTTGAAGACGAAGAAGATGCATCTACTGATTTGTCAGAGGATGCTCAACCATTAAGCAGTGATGAGGTGAGCTCATATTTGTAACATTCATTATTTTGTGACGAACATTAAATATATCATTTATTTTAACCTGTAATTGTGTATTGGCACGGAAAAACTAAAAAATGTTGGGCTTTAGGAGATCAAAGTAATTTGCTAGCAGTTGGTGACAGAAATATTTACTTTTTACAAAGACAAGTGCTTCCTTTCTACATCAAAAAGACATTCTAACACCATGGTACCTGTAGCAAACACTGCACTTCGTAGTTTGTGTGTAAAAGTTCCACTTCATCTTTTACCTGTACTTTCTTTTTTAATGTTAAGTGACTTTTCATTAAGGGTGGTTGGGATGAGTATGTACATTTTGCCCTCTACCAAGACTTACGTTCTTTAAATTTTCAGTTGAAGATGCTCCTAGCTGACTCAGAAAGAGACAAGCTCATTAAGAAACTAAGTGAAGCCAATCAACATAATCGGTTCCTCAAACGACAGGTTTGTATATGACAGAATGTGGATTTACCTGTAATTCGTATTAAAGTAATATCTGATGCTTCTTTGTGTTCTTAAGTGTCTTTCAGTGCATTGAATTGAAAAAAGAGTTAGCTTTTTTATATACTAATTTACTTTTGTTGACATAAAATTTGCTGTTAGAATAATGTTCATTGTTTATTTGTTTGCTCAACCGTCATCAAGCTTTGATGTTTGCACATGTGAAAAGCTAAATGATATAAGGTCAAAATACATAATTGAAGTCATGACATGCATTTTTCCTTCCCATCCACTGACAAGTGAGGAAGATAAATATGCCTTGTCAAAGAAATCTAAGAGATGATGGTTAATCATGTGTAATTCATTTATCGTGACTGTGTTTAGACTTGCATAATAAATAATTCCAGTTTCAAACTCCACCAAACACATGAATAACTATTTTACTTGTGTCTATTTTCGGATATAAATTCACAAAAATTAAGTCTGATCTGAAATACATATGTATGAATGAAAAAGTTACTTTCCCATGCCATACGTGGTGATTTCTGCATCAGGATAAAGCCCTTAAGATTGATATCTTGTTTTATTTTCTCTTTTCTCTGTAGCTTAACGTAAAGGAAGATGCAATGGTGAACTTCAAAAGCGAACTTGCTGTAATGGAACATGAAATTCAGGTTTACTTCTTACTTTTTTCTAAGTTTTGATATCCAAGTCATTATTCTTGTATTAAACCGTTATATAGATATACCAAAATGTTCATATACAAAATAGTCAATGGGACAAGGGTTAACTGTGAGCTGCTGGCAGGATTTATATTACAATCCTTGATTGATAGCATGATTACAGAGAGCAAGAGATGTAATAAACTGCACAACACCTTGCCTCAATCTCTCACCTCCTTTTCCACATAACCATCGAATTCATTTGTTTATTTCTTTCTCTAAAAATACTAGGGTAGTCTTCACTTCTCTTTCCCATATATAAGTAAAGTTGATTGTAAATTCTCTCTCTTTAGCAGTTCATTTTTGAGCTTTATTTGTTTGGCTGACCTGTTTATTTGGGTGGTTTTCTAATGTTCTCTGTGTTAAGTGATGTGTTCTCAGCATCAAGCTAAAGCATATGGTCTCATGCATATTGTCGTGTTACAGAATCTAAGTACTGTTATTAATACCTTCATTCATTATGTACGGACAGGCCTTGGTTAAACTGGCAGAAGAAATAGCCCAATCTGGCATCCCAGAAGGTTCAAGAAAGATAAATGGAAAGTACATTCAATCTCACCTCCTTTTGCGTTTACAAGGTAGAATGATTTTTGCTTGTAAATTTGTTGATGGATTCTCTACTTTCGAAGATATTTTATAATGATAGAATGGTGTCACATGTGGTGTGTGATGTTCTTTTAAGCCAAGAAAAAAGCATTCAATAAATTTGGATTATATAATCTTGCTTTTCTCACACGGTGGACTAAGTTACAAAATCTGTTTGAGTGAGCTTTTTCCACTGTTTCCTAATAATAGTTCAAATTCCCCCTTTCTTGTCACTGTAAAGCTGTCCATGAAAAATTGAGCGAACAAATAAAGGATGTTGATGCTGCACAATCCAAGGAGGTTGACTTGTTCTGGTGTGGCATGGCAGAGGTAAGCATGCAAGAATATACCTTCATGAACTCATACGTATTTCTTTATTCACTTTGGCTTGTGAAAGAATTTGATTTATTCATGCAAATGAATGGGATCTGGAAGTGATGACTTTGGGACACTGCTATTATATGTCTGAACTATATTTCTGACCATCAGCCCTTATCTAATGTACCGGAAATGAGTCAAAATGATTGGTTAAACTGATATTGATTTAATCATGTGTAATTATGTCCCTCAATCGCTCACTCTTGTTATTTGAACCTGTGATCTCCAAGGTGGAAGCCTAGGTTTTATTCTCTGGTGTGACGCATTTGAACTTTGAACATTATCTACAAATATGAAAATTACATCTTTGTTTTTCTGTCATGAATAATCGAGCATCCTGAATCTTCTGTCTCATTGACATAGAACACGCATTCGCAGAATATCATGTATAGTGATTCAGAATAAGTTACTTTCTGGATATTTTCTCATGTTTCTTATTTGATAATATGAATGGACCATTGTGATGGGCACCGTTGATAATCGAAGATGAAAGGGACCTTTTCACTTTAGACCCAAATTCTAGCAAGAGATTCTATTTGTTGGTGGATTTTATTATATTTTTGGTTGACAGCATAATTCTTATAAAATACTTGGCCTTGTAACGTATAATGGTTAATTTTAACCATTAGGAAAAACTTTCATTTACATACAGAGTGTGCAAGTAATGGGCAGCTTTGATGGATGGAGCCAAGGAGAGCACTTATCACCAGAGTATGATGGTTCTTTTACCAAGTTTACAACAACCTTATTACTTAGACCTGGAAGGTACGTTCAATTTATATATATAAAAGCATATTGATAATCCTAAATAACTAGTTGATCGTCATCTTTCTTAATGCATTGCTTTGATGCTGTATAAGGTATGAGATCAAATTCTTGGTGGATGGAGAATGGCTACTGTCTCCGGAGTATCCCACCATTGGCGAAGGACTAACACAAAATAACTTGTTAATAGTTGAATAACTAGGCTCTGCATTTCTGGTTTGGAATTGAGCAACTCAGATACCACCTTCTAGTATGAGCTTCTTATTTCCGTGTTTCTCTTAGTGCAGTGAATTGCTGTTAGCTTGTTAACTATGTGCTCAATGCGTACTGCAAATTTCTTTTTGCTGCAAAACTAAAAAGTTTTTATAAGAATTTTTATACCACCTTCTATAATTCTCATTGGTGATTCAACCTTGCTTATTATCTAGGATCAAATGAAGTGTTTTTTTTTTCTTATTATGACAGTGGACATTATTTATTCTACCTACATTATCTCAATTTATAATTTAAACGAATAATAATGATGATTAAAATATAAAAAAGTATTCACATTCAGAGCCATCTACAAGAAGTAATCAATCCAAGTTAAACACTTGGGATATTGTGACCCTTCTGCCCAAAAGACAAGGGTCATCATGCTATTAATATTATTAAATCTTATTTCCATTACATTTGATGACTATTAAAATTAAAATTAAAACTCAACCATAAAATTGATATTGTCTTCTATTCAATTATCCAATTTATAAACCCTACCTGCACGGTGGTACCTGAGTATATAGACAACTCTATTTTTTTTAAAAGTTTGATCGGCATAATACATCAATGACCTTCTATAATTGTTACTTTTTGTCGGTTTGACACTTAACTTATAATTTTATCATTTTAATACCTAAACTCACCTAAAATATAATTTTTAAATTTTAGTCAGCACACGTGATATGGAATGACAGATCAACATAAATTGTAAGTAAAGGTGTTAAATTGATAAAAACTGATAAGTACCTAGGTGATAGATGCATTATGTCATCATATTAGTGCAAAATAGTACATTTTAGGTAAGTTTAAGTGTTGAAATGATAATATTATAAAGATGTGTCAAATTGATAAATTATATCAAGTATAAGGGGCCGCAAATGTATTATGTCAAGTTTGATCTTATTGACTAAACCTATAATAAAAAGAGCCTCGTGGCTTTAAACATTGTTTTCCCTTTGGACTGGTATCATTTTAGTAGAACTGATAAGATTAGGATGGGTTAGTTAGGGGTAGGAATTTTTGCACTCCGCTTTACACTCTACTTTGACTTCATTTATAGTTTAAATGACTTAATTATCCTTAATTCAAAATAATTTATATTTTATTAAATTATGAAAAGTGTATTTTCAACAACAATCAATATCCCCACCTCCTTATGGTATTGGGAATTAACCATTTGTACTATTTGTTCAAAAAAAAAATTAACTTAATTATGTATACATAGTCAAAATTAATAACTTGATTGCAAATAAGTGTTATTTATAATTTTATTAATTTTTCATATTATTTTATTTGTATGTTCAACTTATGTTGCTAAAATTTTATTAAAAAAACAATTATATTTCTTTATGAATTTAATTGTCAAATATTAATTTTTAATTTTTTTAATCATATTAATGTTTCAAGAATTTATATATGGTAAAAAAATTTTCAATGGTGAATTTAACTTTAAGTTTTTTATTAAATTTTTTTAATAAAATGGTATTGTACAACAAAAAAAATTTTAGGCGCTTTTTTATAAATACTCTAAAAAGTAACTTTAATAATTAAAATATTTACATTTTTTTTAAATTACTAAAATACATCCAAAAAGACCCAATTGACATAAGTGACGGAAAAAAAAAAACTACTGAAAAAAAAACTCTTTACCCTCTTCCTCTGCTGCTTCTTCCTCCACTTCTGGAGAAATGTGGAATTACCTTTGAATCTCTATTATGATTTCGCTTTCTAAAGAACTCAGCTTGGCCAAAGCATCTCAACCTAGTATTCTTCTTCCAAGTCAGCTTGACGATGAGCCCATTCCCAGGTGTCCTGCTCCCGATTAGAGCCACCGCCTGTTGGGGCGTTGCCGCCACCACCACTGCTCTTTGGCTCATTCAGGTAATCTTATTACTCTCTGTCTCTGATTATAGATTCTTCAAATTTGCACCCGATTTTCGGATTCTTTTTAATTAAAATTGAGTTGGGTAAACTCCATCCTCATTATATTTGTAAAAGCATTCAAATCAAATTGAGTTAGGTAAACTCCATCCTCTTTGGGTAGCACCTTGTGTTTCAAGCAGCGGATATTGTGTGGCAAATTTACTTGCTTGTATGATACAAAGCCATTTTTGTGTGTAAGCATGTGTCTCTTTTTGAACATTTTTCAAATTTTATTCTTTACGAGGATAAATGTCCTCTTTAATTTTTGCTACTATTTCCTATTTGCGTGTTTTTTGTTTATTGTCAACTGTTTTGTAATGGCAAATTTTGCTTTCTGGCTCTGCATTCCTCTTCTTGTGCATATGTGATTTTTACATCCTATGCCCTGCTGTCCTGCCCCATAACTTCTGCTGGGACGGAAACATGTCTATGGATCATTTTTTTGCATAACTAAATTTTGATTGAATCTTTCACTTTGGTAGCAATTTGATTTGATTGTCGTGGTTTTTTTATATGATTTCATTGTGGTGGTTTTTTCTATATGATTTGATTGTGGTGGTTTTTTCTATATGATTTGATTGATGAAACAGAGGGTGATTCCTGGAAATATTATAGTTAGGCAAAGGGGCACTCGACCTGGAAATTACGTTGGAATGGGAAAAGATCACACCCTTTATGCTCTAAAGAAGGAAATGTCAGATTTGAGACTCACAAGCTTAGTGGCCGTAAATGGGTTCATGTTGAGCCTAAACATGGACATGAGCATCACCCTGTGTATGCTAAATCTACTTCTTCTGCTTCTACTCAACTCAAGACAGCTGCTGCATCTTGAATTTTTTTTTTTGGTAATTTTGTATTGATGCAATATCTTAAACATTAGCTTTGTTCTTTCCAAGAAGCTCTGTGTTGCTTTTTTTTTCTCTCTATTTGGGACTATGATGAGCTAAATAACAGTCAGGAGCTCCTTTTGGGTATAATGTTGTTGTGGGGTTGAAACGTAATAGCCACATCTCTTATAATGATTAAGAAAAAATAAAGAATAAGAAAAGACATAACCAGGGTAGGAGAGTGTATACAACCCCACACCATTTGCACTAAGCAACAGTCTACAACATGCAATCAACACCACATGAACTAACATGCATTATGCATAATGCTCAACTGACAACACATGCAGATAAGCATGGAATTCAAAAGGGTCTATATTAATTTGAGAAAGAGAAAGAGGTCGTATGAGAAGTGTATCTTTGCATGGTAACCAAGCATTTAAGAAAGGACAACAAACGAAAAATTAAGAGAATTAGTCCTAGGTTGAGAGGAAAAGGAAAAAATATATATTATTATTATTTTATTTTTATTATATTTAATTAAATATATTATTATTATTATTGTTATTATAAATAGATCTATGACTGCTATATTGTTATAATTATTATAAATATGCAGAAAATATTCTAAATTAATAAAAGTATATACAAAATTATTGTATCAGAAATGTAAAATAAACATAAAGTATTCTAAATTGACAAAAATATATATTAGAATTTTATGGTAGTCGGTACAATGAAAAGTGGAGTGGCAATTTAATTTTAAAAAATTTTAAAGTGATTGGAATACAAATTCTAAAAGTATAAAATCTGGTAGTGTATATGTTGATGTGTTATAAAACTTTGTTTTAATAATTTTTTTATGATGTGTAGGTGACTAGTGTACATATTTTGTCATATTTGGTTATTTTTATTTTTATTTTGTCCTTAGTCATTTGTTCTTATCACTTAATGTATATACATGCTAAACTTTCTCCTATAACTAATTTATGATTGTTGTCTATTTAATTTAACTTGATAAATTAATGTGTGGATTTGACCAATCGCCTCTTATATATTATGTAATAAATACATAATATTGTAGGATAGAACCAAAACTCTAATATACATTCTTCAAAACCAAAAAAAAAATAAAATACAAAAAATGAATCTGAAACTAAAAAGAAACCAAAAGGATACAAAAAAATGAATTTGTAAACCAAAAGCAGATTCAAAGAAAATCAAAATAATAACACTTGGAATATTTGGATATAAAATAAAAAATATCATCTTAATTTTTAATCTACATTGCCATTAATAAAACAAAAAAGTGTTAGAAACAAAAAAAAGAACCAAAACGATACCAAATTAAAACAAAAAAATATTAGAAACTAAAGAACAACCAAAATGATACCAAATTATAAACACAACATAAAAACGGTAGCATCAAAATAATAACTCTAGTTCAACTATGGAATATTTGGATATAAAATAAAGATTGCATTAATACAAGAAACATACAAAAAGAAATTATGTGATACAACTATATTGCCATTAATAAAATTAAAAAGTATCAGAAACCAAAAAAATACCAAAACGATACCAAATTATAAATGTAACATAAAGCGGCAACATCCTCTTATGGCACATCAACACCAAAAATTTAAAAACATATTCATATATTTAAATTTTTTCTATTATAAAAACTACAACTCGCTTAACTCCAAAGAAAATATGTAGCTTTAAATTATAGTAAATTTTTTGTATACTTTTGGTTTATTTTCAGTTTCCTATACAATAATAAAAGGAGACTTTAAGATATAGCCAGGTCTGTGCTCCATTTTCTGTGGATGAGGACTGAAAAAATCATTTTCAACATCCTCTGAATACAAAATCATATTAGAAACCAAAAAGCAACAAAAAAATAAATTACAAAAAAACTAATAACAATATTTACTACATCAACACCCTTCACATTCTGCCCACCACGACCTCTAGAATGAGAATGAACAAAAATAGAATCAGCATTTTCTACACCCTATCCAATGAAAAAATTACAAATAAACAAAACATATAAAAAATAAAAAAGTATTTCATAGAGCAATGCATGCTAGTCTCTTTTAACAAAACCCAATAAAAAATCAATTTAATGATACTACGAGATTTTAAACTATTTTATTTATAGGATTATATATTTGATTTATTGAAATCAAAAAAATAAAATTTAGAAAATAATGGTAAATTTATTAAAAAAGAAAGAGAAATTAAAAAAAAGGGAAAAATAAAAATGAGATTGTATTTCAGCATAAACTGTCAAAAAAATTATGAAATAAAATTCAAAAAAATATATTGGCTAATGCTCCACTAATATAAAAAGATGAAAAAAAGGAAAAAATGAGAAAATAAAAATTTTGAAACAAGATGAAAACCAAAAATAAGAGAGAAATAAAAATAATAAAGAGGAATTAAAAATAAAAAAGAAAGGA
>CATIWM010238211.1:0-22093 GCA_949671775.1 Mallotus repandus
TGCATCAGAGGTAGCAACCTTATGTTTTTCTATTAAAGATTTAACCAATTGGCATGAAGCATCTATATGACCTATGGAATTACAGGAACGACAGAAGAGAGGTAAATTCTCATAAACCATGTCAATATCAAATAATATCAAATAAAGTGCCATTACAATCTATCGTGAGAAGAAATTGCAAAGTGTTTACTAAGTCAACATCCACAAGAACACGTGCAAAATGTTCGTAGTCGCCATCAATTGTTGCTTTATCTATTCAAATTGGAGAACAAATGTTGCGAGCAATATCCATTAATATCTGCGGGTCCTAAAATTCCTAAGGTAGACGATAAAACTTGACCTAATGTTGAGTTGATGTAGTTTTCTCTTTATACGAATCGAAACCTAGTGACCACTGTTGAATTCGAAGGATTCCAGGCCGAAGAGCAATAGTTCCACGACTCCAAACATGTTCCTTTGCAGCTGCTAATTGAAGAAGGACTTGATAAAATCCTTTGCCTAAGGAAATTAGATGCCATCTAAAAGGAATGTTCCAAATAGAGTTAAGTTTTTCTTTGAGCTTGGAAAGGACCCAAGGTGAATCGCCGTTGCTCAAAATAATTCGGGCTATCAGACTATGTTGGCATAATGCAATATGCCCCTGGTACACTTCCTGCTTTATTTCAATGACCCAGTACACTCCTTGTTTAGGAAGGGACGGTACTGTAATAGATTCTGACGAGGTAGCAGCTACCACTATTGCAAAGGATTTCTTGGGTAAGACGGCATTATGGACATGGCCTGAAACATGTGCTTGAGGTCCTTTATCGAGAAAACCGTGAGGTGAAAACAAATTAGCATGGGTGATATGCTTAGACCCGATCAAACTAGGTGATCGGAGAGGAACAAACGAGGGAGGAGCCTCTGGTGGCTGCATGGCTAGAGTAATTAAACAAATAAGCAAACAAGGATGCTAATGAGGATGCATAATGTAAGATTTTCAAATTTAAATATTTTAGTGCAAAGTTATCATTTTTATTATAAATATAGAATTTTATGATAAAAAAATGCATAATGAAATTAAGATGGGGAAATGAAGGTAGTGAAATAATAAAAATGACAAAATTAATAAAAATCCTATCTTTACCATAAAAATGGGGATTTACGATTAAAAATGCAAGAAAATTAAAATAAAAGAATAAAAATGACAAGAATAATAAAAAATGCAATTAAAAATAATAAAAGCAATAAAGGTGCTATTTTTACCGTAAAAATGGGATCTTATGATAAAAATAGCAAATTTACCAAAAAAGAGAATAATTAAAAAATGACAAAATTGGCAAAATGAAATTAGTATAATAAAAATAGTAAAAATGCAATTTTTACCATAAAAATGTATATTTTATGATAAAAATAGTAAATTAATTAGAAAAAGGAAAATGAAAATGACAAAAATAATAAAAATGCAATTAATATAATAAAAATGATAAAAATGAAATTTTTGTCATAAAAACGTAAACTTTATGATAAAAATGACAAATTTATAAAAAAAATAAAGATGACAAATATAATAAAAATGATAAAAATGAAATTTTTACCATAAAAATGTGAGCTTTATGATAAAAATGACAAATTTATAAAAAAAGACAATAAAAATATCAAAAATAATAAAAATGCAATTAATATAATTGAAATGATAAAAATACAATTTTTACCACAATAATGTAAACTTTATAATAAAAATGGCAAATTTATCAAAAAGAAAATAAAGATGACAAAAATAATAAAAATGATAAAAATACAAATTTTACCATAACAAATATAAACTTTATGATAAAAATAATAAATTTACCAAAAAGGAAATAAAAGAAAATAAAAATAATTAAATGCAAATAAAATAATAAAAATGATAAAAATGTCATTTTTATCATAAAAATTCGAACTTGATGACAAAAATAACAAATTTACCAAAAAAAATGAAATAAAATAATAAAAATAATAAAATAAGAAAAATGTCATTTTTATAATAAAATGTGAACTTTATGATAAAAATAACAAATTTACCAAAAAATGGAACAAAAAAATAGCAAAAATAATAAAAATGCATGGATAATAATAAAAATGCAAATTTTAGCACCAAAATACCCATTTTTTATATAAAAAAGAAAAATGATACAAAAATAATAAAAATGAACAAATAATGCAAAAATGATGCAAACACTCCTGAAACCGCTCGAACTACCCACTTCTTCAACATATCTTATTATAAACTTCAAAATCACAATAATAATCACAACTCAAGCACAAGATAATAAATAATAAAAATAAATTGAAATAAGATGCAAAAATGATGAAAAATCAAAGAAAGAAGTAGAAGAAGAAGAAGAAAAATGATATGAAATGCAAGATTTTAATTAAAGTAGTGGAGAGATCCTCAGAAGGACTGGGTAATTATCCTTAAAGCATAATTTAACTTAGATGATGTTTGGTTTGGATTTTGAATCTAAATCCTAGGAAAAATGAGATTTTTGGTTGAAAGTGTTTGGAAAAAATGTGTTTTCACTTGCAAAGGAGAGGCTTTTTTAAAGAGAGAAGGTTCTAAATTCGTCCTCCATCAGTCATAGTTTCTCTCTGTAAGAGTATTTTTTTGAGAAATGTGCAAAAAAGGTAAAACTTTATTTTTTTATCGGTAATGGGTCTTGACCCACGGGTACGGGTTGTGACCTACTCACAAACAATTCATGGGTCTGACCCATGACCCACAGGTGTGGGTCATCAACCCACACTTGTGGGTTGGCTGACCCTTGGGCTCTCGAACCCTGGTTTCGCCAGTTTTAAGTTGTTTTCCATCTGTTTTATGTGTTTTGAGGCTCGAGTGTGTGTTTTTAGCATTTTTGGATATTTTTAAGTATTTTTACTCAGTTTGAGCACACTCGGGATGACTTTCGAAGAAGTTTTCCCTGTCTTGTGGACATGAAACCTTCATCATTAGATTTTTAGGGATTGCCAAAATTTAAAGTATCAATAGTTGCTCCCTGCTTCGCGTGTATTGATCAAGCTGGTGCTTGTCAATGCAGGGGAAGCAAAGGAAAGTAGGTGTGCTCCGCATGTGTTGGTCAAGTTAGCACTCGCCAATGCATGAGGAGTAAATTTTTAAGATACTTTTATGAGGGTACTGCGCATGCATTGCTTAAGTTAGCACTTGCTAATGCATGGGGAGCAAATTCGTAATATGATTCGGTGTTTTAAAATCATGATGTGTGTAGGTTTTGCTTGTGTTTTGATCATGGCTGTGGTAGCCTTATCTTAGCGTAGTCCTTGTCATTTCCTTGATATTTGAATGACAACTCTTTGCCAAGAATGCTTTTGTTACCAAGTGAAGAGAAAGCATCCCAAATGACTAGATAAGACTTCTTCAAAACGAGACCGCTGGGAATTGTGATGAACGAGACATCTTTTATTACTAAAACATTCCCCTATTCAAGAATGAATATTCAATTACACTATTTGCTTTGCAGGCCTTTTTCTCTTTTTAAGCATTCCTTGCCTTTCCAATATTACTCAATGTGAATATCGTTGAAGAGTTTTTTAGGATACTCTTACTCGCTTTGAGCATTGGATGTTGACCTTAGATTATTCAATCTCTAGAGTTTTTACTTTAACAAATGATTTGATTAATCTAATGTGTTTATTAAGTGTGCTTTTAGGTCTAATTGACTTCAGAAGATCAAAGTGAAGTGATTAAACTCTTTAGCCTATCAAAATACCAAACATAAGATGCAACATTGCTCAAGATCAATATGGATCTATCATGACCCAAACCGAAGGTTCGAGATTGGCACTATGGAATGGGGATACATAAAGTAACCAAATCCCGTAGCAAGCCTTAAATTTTTTTTGCGGAATACAATACATTTAACAATAAATCCTAACAAATGCACAATATTAAAATCATAAAACAATATTCTTTAAATTCAATATCATTCAAATACAATATTTTAAAAGTCAGTTACAAATAGAATACTGAATAATACATATTTGAAATTTAACTACTGCAGTGTCTAGAATTTAATTACTCAGTACACAATCTAAATTAACATACACAATGCAGCCGGTAAAGAACAAACTCGGCACAAAGGAGGAATACTAGAAGACTAACTATGAGGTCCTGAAAAAAATAAATTGAGGGGAATCAGACCTCACTAAGTGAATCAATTTTATGAAATGCATGCTGGTTTTAAAACCCTTTTTAAAATAAAATAGAATAAAATAATTACAATTATTGAAATCATTTAATTTTCTCGATAATATTATATCGAGTCTTTTTAAAACTTTTTAAATCGATTTAATATGAAATTCTCGTGTAAAATATTTAAAATATTTATTTTGGTAGAAAATTGGGCTGGTAGAACCCTAAACCATTATTGTAATGGCCTTTGGCTCTCTTTATCCAAGTGACTGCCGTCCCGAGAGCAATGCATCAACCGACTTAATGCCACAATCATTTCACTTATTCCATATTGGATGTCCCAAGAGCAATGCATTTACCGAGTTATATCTCTTTTTCATTTCATTTATCGGCCCGAGAGCAATGCATCAACCGAGCTCTAATCATATACATATATATCATATACTAAATTATTACACGTGCGCACGTGGTCCTAGTGATACCCACTAGGTAGCACGTTCTACCAATATCTAATTCAAATTAATAAACATATATAATTAATAAACATATATAATTCAAATCTTACAATTAAATTAACATTTATTGCAAATAATCATTTAAATTACTTAAATACATTATAAAATTAGCAAATAACTAGGCTTAAAATAATAAATAAACTTATTATATATATATTTTTTTGAAAATTATTAATAATTAGCTAAAAATAGGAAATAATTCATAAAATTTATTTTTATACTATTTTTTACTCAAATACTGTCTAAAACATATTAATTAACAATAATTTCAACTGAAATATAAAATTCACTAACTTTCCAAAAATTCATTTTTCACATAAACTTTCAAAAATTTATAATAAAAATTCTATACATAATTTTAATAAACTTTCTTCATGAAACTTGCTCAAAATAATTAGTAGAATATATTAAAAATATATTCATCCTGAGCCCAGAACGGTATGGGGACAGTAACTCCAAGCACCAGAATAGTGAAATTTCAAAAATAATTTCAAAAAAATAATTAAAAATCATCAATAGGTAGCTCATAACCTCAACATCAATTAATCCTAAAGCACATATACCTAATAAAATTATATTCAAGCTCAAACCAACAATTTAACCCAAGAACACATAACTTAAAAATCCAAATTTGAGAGACTTACCAGAGTTAATTCCTTAAACAAATTAAGGAATTGAGTAGCCTAGAGGATAAGGAAGCTTTTGAGCCTAAGTTGGCTAGCTGGGGATGCCGGAAAAGTCACCGGCCAAGAAGAGTGCAAACTGGCCAAATCGAACCGGAGAAGAGAGAAGAAGACTGGCGATGGTGGCTGGACGGCGACAAGGCGAGGCTGGTGGCGACGGCGAGGCGACGATGGCTGGCAGGCTGCTGGTCGGAAATGGTGGAAAGAAAGAAAGGAAGAAGAAAGAAGAAGAAGAAGAAGAAGAAGAAGAAAAAGGAAAAGGAAAAGGAAAGGAAAGGAAAAAATTTTTTATGCTGCTGTTTTTTTTTCTTTTAAATAATAATAATGATAATAATAAAATATTACTTTACCCCCAATCTCTATACATATATACAAATAACATACTCAATAAAATACAAGATAATATTTAATTAACAATTTATTAAAATAAAATTTACACTCTTTTATAAAATAATAATTAAAATAATTTTCATCACCAAATATTCAAATTTAATTTCACAAAATAATAATCTCAATTTTTTATTAAAATATTTATTAATATTGCAAGTCCCAAAATATATTTTATAATTTTTAAAATAATTTGGGTGTTTACAGGATCATCAAAGGGATAAAAAAAATGTCCAAAATCAAGTCGCAGGGCATCCCTCACAAGCTGGAGTCATGATCGTGAGTAAGGTTCACAAGTTCAAGCTTCAAAAGGGCTTCAATGTGCAAAAGGGACGGTATCCCTCATGAACTGCCTTCACGATTGTGAGGTTGTCGTGACCAGGTCACGAGGCTCGATCATGAGCTAATCCAGACCGTGACCATTAAGCCCTCAAGTAAGCAAAAAAGCCTGAGCCACTCATGGTTTGCCCTCAAGACCATGAGCTGCCTGTGACCAGGCTTCTTCCTAAGGTACAATAGTCACCTGCCACCCAACAGCTATATTTTTCAAGGCTCACGATCGGGACCATGCCCTCACGACCGTGAGTAGTTGTTTCTCTATAAAAAAAACTTTTTTTACATTTAATTAAACTTGAAAAGGTTGGGGACAAAGTTAATACCCCCAACAAATATAATTTGAGTTGTTGATTTATAAAAATAACTCATAGAGCTTCATTGAAGGATTACACACTTTGGTTGTTAAATTCTTTTCTCTTAGCATTCATTAAGCTCTCCAATATTCATCTACTTTCTTTATTATTCTATATTGAGAGTTGGTTATGTGTTAGAAATAAGACTTTTACTTCATCTAATTCTTGGGATAGATTAGAAGGGAAGTGAGGCTTATTTTTAAGGAATTGGTTTAAGTGTTTAACCATTAAAATACTTAGAATTGTGGTTAGAGTTAAGCCTTAGTGAAAACCTCATTATGTATGGTTTACAGTTGATCCTCAAAACTCTTGTAATCATAATCTTCATTAATAAGATTGGTGTGGGATTGAAATCCTAACTTGGGGATAAGTTAGGTGGAGATGTAGATTTATTGATGAATCAAACTCCTTAAACACTTATGTTTGATTATCTACTCTCTTAAGCTCTCTCTAATTCTTGCTTATATCTTTTAATTTTCTTTTAAATTCCAAAGAGCCCTATTCACCCCCCTAGGGCAATTATAATTAGTATTAGAGCTTGTGTTCTAGGCACTTAATTGCCAGAATTCAAGATCATGGGGAGTGAATCTCTTAATTTTTCATCACTTAGACCTTTCTTTGATAGTAGTGATTATCCTCATTAGAAATTCAAAATGGAGTTGAATTTATATAGTGATCCCATTAGACTTTAGAATATTGTTCTAAAAGGTTGGGAACCACCTAAAGCCATAATTGATGGAGTGGAAACTACTATTGTAAGAAGTCAATCGAACAATGATCAAAAGGAAGAAAACTACAAGAATAAGAAAGAAATGGCAATTTTGCTAGCTTCCACATTTAGAGAAAAAGATGGTAAAGCTCAACATTGTCAATCCGCAAAAGAGGTTTGGGTAACTCTTGAGAGTCATTATAAAGGAAATGTGCAAGTGAGGAGCAAGAACGTTCAACTTCATATATATAAATATGAACTCTTTAAAATGAAGCCTCAAGAATCAACTGCGGAAATGACAAATTGCCTCAATGCTCTTCTCACTACACTCAAGAAACTTGGAAAATTTTCCAAGGAAGAAGTGAATAATAAGATTCTAAGAATCCTACCTAAGAAAGATTGGGAATCTAGAGTTACTTCAATTAAGGAAGTACAAGATCTTTATACTCTCTCAAGTGATGTGCTCATTCGAAAGCTCCTTACACATGAGCTTACTATAAAGCAAATAGGAGATATGAGAGATGAGAAAGAAGAGAAGAAAAAGAGCATTGCATTGAAGGCTATTCAAGAGGCAAGTGAAGATGAAAGCTTGGTGGACTATAGTTATGATGATGATAAGATAGCCATGATCACTAGAGGGTTCAAGAAGTTCTTAAAAAGAAAAAGCCTCTCAAGACCAAAAGACTTTAAGAAGTTTGATGGCAAGAAAAATAAAGAAGTTACTTGCTATGAACGTAAGAAACCGGGTCATATTAGAAGTGAGTGCCCTAAGCCCAAATTCAAGAACAAAGGAGTAAAGGACAAGAAGAAGGCCTTCAAAGCTTTATAGGATGACTCCTTTGAATTGGAAAAGGAAGAGGAGCTATAAGAAGTGGCCAACTTTTGCTTCATGGCTTTTCAAGATGAAAAAAAGAGATAACATCTATACCTCATTCTTCTTGTGATTATTGTGATAATTTTGATGATTGTGATGATGATGAAAGCTCTATTATGAGCAAACTCATGTTTAAATGTAAAAGCTTACTATCTAAGAAGAAGCTTTACAAGCATAAGTTATCTAACTTATTCAAGGAATTTGAAAACATAAAAAATGATTTTTTTTAAACTTGTTAAATCCAATAAAAAGCTTGCTAATGATTTAAAATCCTCAAATTCCTTGGAGGACCAACTCAAGAAAGCAAATGATGAAAATCTTAAGCTTTCAAAAGATGTCCTAGAGTTAAAAAATTCTATTTGTAAATTTAAGAAGGGTAAAGAAACTTTAGATATTCTTCTTGACTCTCAAAAATTCTATGGGGACACTCATGGAATTGGATATAAAAATGGGATGTCTTCCTCATCATCATCACATATTAATTTTATTAAAGGCTCACATGATTCTACCCCCTCTACTTCTAAATCTCTTAAGACTTAAGCTTTCAAAGTTAAAAGGTCTTATATGTCAAATGACAAAGGCAAGTCTCAGAAGTCCCAACTTTCCTTAACACAAAGGTCTAAGGCACAAGCCAAAAGACCTTAACTTAGGCATGCTTACATTTACACTGGACACAATACACCTATGCATGCTACATAATCACCTTACAATGCACAATGCCATTGTCAATGTATGAATCACTCACTTCCTATAGCACAAAAGACCTTGAGGAAGCACACACAACCATAACACAAATGCATGTCTCATATACTAGGAATACATATCCTCCTAGAAGAAATAGATTTGCCAATATTGAATGCTTCTATTGAATGACCAAAGGTCACACTAGCAATGTGTGCTTCTATAGAAGACTACATTTGCAATTTCTTCTTTTGGACTACTTTGAGACTAACAAACCTAGACCAATAAAGGTTTGGGTTTAAAAAAATGTGTAAATTGTGTTATGTAGGTGTGCTTAAAGTCCATAAGAGCAAAAAGCAAGTGATACCTTAATAGTGGATGTTCAAGACACATGACAGGAGATAAAGAGAAATTCGACAAGCTTGATGGTAATAACGGAGGTCATGTCACATTTGGGGACAATGCTAAAGGAAAGATAGTAGGCATTAGAGAAATTGGTAACCCTCAATCCTTATTCATTCATCATGTGTTGCTTGTTGGTAGTCTTAAACATAATTTGCTTAGTATAAGCCAATTATGTGACATGGGAAATAAGGTCACTTTCTATCCCAGGAATTGCTTTGTTAGTAGTCTAGATGAAGCCAAAGTAATTTTTAGTGGTGAAAGAGTAGACAATGTCTATATCATTGACTTGAATAAAGTTGATAACAAAGACATCAAATGCTTAATGTCTATTTCCTATGACACATGGACATGACATAGAAGATTAGGACATGAAAACTTTAAGCTTTTCGATGATCATAGTAAGCATGAACTTGTAGTTAGGTTACCCAAACTCAAGTTAACTAAGGGCAAGCCTTGTGATGCTTGTCAAAAGGGAAAGCAATCTAAATCTTCCTTTAAGCTTAAGAATGTAGTGTCCACTTTTAGGCAACTTGAACTTATTCATATGGATTTGTTTGGCCTACTAGAGTTGCTAGTTTAGGTGGAATGCACTATTCATATATGTTAGTTGATGATTGCTCTATATACATTTGGGTGTGTTTTCTTACTCATAAGAATTATGCTTTTAAAGCTTTTAAAAGTTTTTCAAAAATGAATTCTTCAAAACCTTTTGCAATGAACATGGTATTTCACATACCTTTTCTTCCCCTAAAACTCCTTAATAAAATGGAGTTGTTGAAAGGAAAAATAGGACTTTAGTGGAAATGGCTAGAACAATACTTCATGAGTATAATTTGCCTTTATACTTTTAGTAGAAGTCGTTAACACTTCTTGCTATATAGCAAATAGAGTCTTTAAAAGACTAATTTTAAATGCAACTTCTTATGAGCTTTGAAACAATAGAAAACCCAAAATCTTATATCTTAGAGTATTTGGATGTAAGTGCTTTATATTAAACACCAAGGACAACCATGGGAAATTTTATTTTGAAGCTAATGAAGGAATTTTCCTAGGCTATGCCACCTCTAGCAAAGCATATAGAGTCTTTAACAAGATAACTCTAGTAGTTGAGGAATTTATGCATGTTGTATTTGTTAGTATATGGGGTATGCCGTAGAGGTCAATCATATATTTTTGACATTGTAAATTATCCCAAATGGCAATAAAATAATATTCTATCATCTAAAGTGTTTATTTAATTGAATATTTATCCATTAGCATGATACTAAATAAATTTATTATCAAGAGTTGATAATATGAGTTACAAATTTATTTAGTACATATGCTATAAAATGTTCATAGTTGGTAAATTAATATTTGGGTAATATTAATTAGACGATCACAACTGTCTGTTTTCCTTGATTTGTATGAGAATAATAGTGGGAGGTAGTGAGTCTTATGCTACTTGATATAAGATATCAAAATAGACATGTGGATACTCATGTAATGGGTGGAACGAACAGTGACTTAGATTTGTCATTGCATGGATATTCACTTATAGTTAACAATCGTAATCTAGGTCATAATGGTACATATAGTCCTTTGACCTGAGGTGACATGGTCATCCACATTTAAGTGGTTAAGGTTTGTTACCGCTTACATACTTGTGTTAATCACACATGGGTATATGGCGTGTGATGACTCTACTCGCTTAAATGTAGGGATAAGTGTTCGACCAAGATAGGATTCATTGCCTGGAGTGAACCGTGATAAGATCATATGATATCTAAGTTTTTATTAATGAATAAGTTCCTAGCCAGGATAAACATAACACAGTTTGAAAGAGTTTCAATGCTAGAAAAGTGCTTCTAATATTTGTTATGTTTTATCAAGAACTACAACTTTAAATGAGGTCATATGATACAACTATTATAGTTTAACTAAACTATGACTCTAGGCTATATCAACATCTTCTAATGAAGGGATTTTAGTGCACGGTAATTATGACCAAAGGGTTCGTGTGAATTAATAAATGCATTCATTTCTAATTGGGTAGTTGTGATATCGATGCTAGGGGTCGCTCACAACTTATGAGAACTAAATATATATAATTGGGATTTTCACATTCAGACTTGAAAGGAGTTTCAAATAATATCAAGTGTTGATATTATCTTCTCATTGCTAATTAGACATGAACCTAGTACATCACACCTAAAAGAGTTTTACCAAATCACCATCGATGTTAATCTAATTTTTGATTAAAGTGTTTAATCAATTAATTAAGACCAATGGAATTGGATTTATACTTTAAGCAATGATTCTAGCATATCATAAAATTTAATTCAAGTAAGGGTTTAATTATTAATTTATACTTAACTAATATGAGATATTAATTAAAGTATTAAATTAATTATATATATGTTGCTTCTATTTAGACTTGGATTAATGGCCCAAAAGAGTTTTAGACCAAAGATTAACCCAAAATGTTGAGAAAGCCCATGAACCTAATCTAGGCCCATTTGCTTTATGGATTGGGTTTGGGCTAAATGTTGGCCCAATTACCACGCCCAAGTCCATAAAGTAGTATAGTCAAATTTTGACATATTAGGCACATTATCTTTTATATGTAAAATTTTGACTTAGGAAAAGATAAAGATTAGGTTATATTAATATGTGTAGAGAATGTATGTAGACATAATACATGAGATGCATTCAATTCACTACATGCTTCTTGGTACACTAATGACTTATACAAGTTGTATACTTATAATGACAACTTGTACACTTATAATGTAAAAGATGATATCATAAGGACCTTGCTTTCTCTACATATATACATAACCTAAGAAATATTTCAAAGGTTAGAGAATTTAGAGACACGCCAAATAGAAAACAACATCTACATAAAAACCCTAAGTGTTCTTACAAAAGGATTAAATTAGTGTAAGATTTGTGAGGGTCACTTGAAAGGATACTTACAACTACTCAAATCAAGGCAATAAGGTGATTTGGTGGAGCTTTGGTGTTTCAATCTAGAGGCCTTACATTTAGGAGGCTAGAACATTTGATTCAAGAGTTGAACCTAAAGCATCCAAAGCTTGTAGATTAACTATTATGGTCTGCATCAAACTAGGAGTTTGTAAGTATTCTTAAACTTAGAGTTTCCTTAGTTGATGTATGTATATGTTGCTTGCTATTTGGCTATATGTAAAATGCAAAATGGATCCTTGGGAATGGAATTCTTCATGTCATGAAGGGTTTTGCAAGTAAAATTTTTAAAATTTTACCCTACTTAAGGTTTGTGCTCACCACACTTGTAAGTTGTATAATCGATTCCTTCAAGTGGTATCAGTGCTCCTTTTTTCACTTGACACGTGCTAAATTGATTAATAATTGCAAGTGTTATGATTATACTTGATGTTAATTGCAAGTTTTGTGGCTAAAGATGTGCAAAAAATGGCCAAAAATTGGTTTAGGGGTGCTCATGATCGTGAGGAGTAGCCTCAGGGTCGTGAGTAGCCTATAAGTTGCTCTTTTCCTCTTTTTGGTTGAGCCACTCGTGAGGAGCTCATGAGGAGTACTTTAAAACTTAAGAACATCATTCTTTTGCTTACATGCTTTACAAATTAATCCTAATAAGCAGGATTTGCATTTTGCTTAATTTTTGCTTGTCATACATACAAGGAATGATCAGGGACTTAGATTACATCCTATGGTTTGTAATAATAAATAATTTTTTTATGTAATTAAATGTTAATTACATAGAATTAGGATGTAATATTTGCCTTGGTATGCCACACGGATTCAATGAAAATCACAAGAGTTACGACATGGAGCTTAAAGTGTTCAAGTTAGAGATCCATATAGATGGTGACAAGGAGATTCATGCGTTAAAGAATTTTCTTGGGCTAAGCCACTTTGTAATTTATTCTAAGAGTTAGAATAGGCTTAGGAAAAGTCCATGATCACTCCTTATTTATGCATCCATTTTACATGTTCTATGTATATATGTGATATATATGCTGAAACATGCTATATGTATATGCGATATATATATATATATAAATGGATGCCATGAAAAATATGTATGTGATATATATATAATTGGCTAATGTGCAAAGTGAGACCTTAATATTCAAAGACCTAAAAATCTTCCAAACCAAATTTAGGTTTAGGCTCCTCATTGGAACAATAACTTGCATGGTTTTAGGGTTGTGTACATCGACTATGGATACATAGGGATGTACATAAGGCCTAAGAGATTCATGTAGTGTTATTGTTAAGCATGAGATGTAATGGGTGTATGGATACACTATTGACCAAGAATGGCAAATAGGAGTACCTGAGGTTTGTAGCATTCAAATCCATACATTTCACTGATCCAATAGTATGGACCTAACTAATGCCAAAGGCCAAGAATGACAATGTATACTTGAGGCCCGTAACATTAGGAGCCGGATTGATGGAACCTCACATAAGATGTGATGGACAAGAATTGTCCACTTAATGAGAACTAATATTCCAAGAATGGCAGTATGTACCTAAAGGATAGTAATGACCCCATTAAGAACTCCATCACCGACTAGAAATTAGTCCAACAAAGGATTTTCATTTCCTGTGTTGGAAGTGTAGGATTCTCCAAATTAGTGGAAGGCTATTATGATTAAAGACCACATCTAATGGTAATAATAATGATGTCATATAACTAATTAATCTTGTTACCTTTACAGAAACTTGATAATATGAGACCATCAAACCCACTTTCATTCATACTCAACCAACATAGGCTCATGGGCCTTAATTTCATAGATTGGCTAAGGAACCTTAAAGTTATTTTAGCTTCCAAAAAGATACTATATGTATTAGAACAATGCCTACCAGGTCCAATTCTCAAAAATGCTTCCCAAGAGGAGTATGACACTCTAGAAAAAAAGAAAGATGATGATATGCAAGCATGTTGCATAATGTGGGCTTCTATAAGTACCGAAATCCATCGACAATATAAGAAGTACACAAGTGCAAAAGAAATCTTCCTTCACCGACAAGAGTTGTTTGGTGAATATAGTAAGACCGCTAGATACGAGATATCAAAGCGGCTTTCTCATGCTAAAATAAAGGAGGATGAGGATGTGGGAGTCCATGTGAACACCATGATTAGATCTATGAAGGAATTAGAAAGTCTAGACTTCACTGTAGACTTCCACCTCTAAGTGGATTTGCTTCTTCAATCCCTTCTTGAATCTTTTGGGCAAACCATTGCCAATTTTATGGAGCTTTTGAACATGTTTGTGATAGCCCAAAAGGCTATCGAAGGGAATAAAAGGAAGGAGGTTGCACTTATTGCCTCTTCTAGTGGGACTAAGAAAAAAGGCCATAAGAAGAAGAAAGGCAAGACAAATGTTGTCAAGCCCAAGGGTGGCATAGCCAATAATAAAGGCAAAGAAATTATGAGGGAAGAGAAAGGTAAAGGAAAGTGTTTCCATTGCCAAGGTGAAGGATAAGAGGAATTATCCTAAGCTCATTTAGTCTCTCAAGACAAAGGGAAAGGGCAAGCAAAGAGAAAATGAAACTTTCTCAAGTTTATTTGCTTCAAATGTTCTAACATCTCATCTAATGCATAGGTATTGGATACCGTGCTAGTTCTCACATTTGTTCATCCTTGCAGGATCTAGCAAATAAGAGACGGTTGAGGCCTAATAAAGTGACCTTAAAACTTGGAAATGGAGCAAATGTTGCAGCCAAGCTATAGGATCCACTTCTATTGATTTATATAATCATATTTTATTATTGGATGATGTATTTTATGTACCTAATGCCTATAAAAACATTGTCTCTATCTATAGTTTAATTGGAAAGGGTTATGGATTTTATTTTAAAAGAGACATTTGTAACATTTACTATGAAAGTAAAATGGTAGGCATGGATTATTAAATATATGGTTTATATTATGTTGATAATATGTCCAATAACAATGAGCCTCAAATTAATGTGAGTGATGCAAATACAATGCTAATTGAAAATGACTCTAACTCCAAATATCTATGGCACTTAAGATTATGTCACACTACGAAGGATAGGATCAATAAGTTAGAAAGGATAGGAATCTTGAGCAATCTTGAATTTGCATCCAATCCAACTTGTGAAGCTTGTCTTCAAGGTAAGATGACTAGATCATTATTTATTGAACAAATGGAAAGAGCCAAGGATATGTTAGAGATCATACATAGTGATGTATGTGGACCATTTGCTGAAATGGCTAGAGGTGGTTTCTATTACTTTATAACCTTTATAGATGATCTATCAAGGTATGGGTACTTGTTTCTTATAAAGAAAAACATTGAATCCTTTGAAAAGTTCAAGGAATTTAATGCCGAGTAGAAAACCAAATTGGTAAAAATGTTAAAACTCTAAGATCATATCGATGAGGTAAATACTTAAGTACCAAATTCATTAAGTTCCTTAAGGAACATGGCATTGCATCATAACTCACACCACCTGGAACACCTCAATTAAGTGGTGTATCTGAAAAAAGGAATCGTACTTTATTAGATATGGTACATTCTATGATAAGCTATATTGATCTTCCCATTTCATTTTGGGGTTATGCACTCCAAACAGCCTCCTACATCCTTAATTATGTTCCATCCAAATCCATTTCTACTACACCATATGAGATATGGCATGGTAGAGCACCAAGTCTTAAACATGTTAAGATTTGGGGATTCCAGCTTTTATTAAAAGGCTAAAATCAGACGAGTTGGTTATAAAATTGATTAAAGGAAGCTTTGTTAGATATCCTAAACACAATTTAAGATATTGCTTTTATCTTCCTGCTGAACAAGTTGTTATAATAAGCAAAGATTCTATTTTCCTTGAGAAAGAGTTTCTTAAGGAAGGTGGCAAATAAAGGAAGATAATGGTAGATGAAGAGCTATCTAAGGAAGCCCAACAAATTGTTTCAATGGACATTGATTAACCTGTAGAGCCTATTCCAATTGAGAATGTTGTCACACTGACTCCTAGAAGGTCTAGTAGGGTATCTCTTCCGCCGGAGAGATATGGTTTTCTTCATAATATGCAAGAGTTGCATATTCATGAAGAAAGCGTTCATGTTGATGATCCTACTACATATGAATAAGCTTTATGTGATAAAGATTCTTTGTGATGGCTTGAGGCTATGAGAGTTGAAATGGATTCCATGTATGCAAACCAAGTTTGGACACTTGTCAATCCTTCTGAGGGTATTATACCCATTGGGTGCAAAGGGATCTTCAAGAGAAAGATTGGTGCAGATGGGAAGGTAGAGACCTATAAAGCTAGGCTTGTAGCCAAAGAGTTTTGCCAAAGGCAAGGGGTCAACTTTAAGGAGACTTTCTTACTATTAGCCATACTTAAATCCATTCAGATTCTTTTAGCTATAGCTACACACTATGATTATGAGGTTTGGTAGATGGATGTTAAGACCGCCTTCCTTAATGATTATATTGAGGAAGCCATTTTCATAGAGTAACCTAATGGTTTTGAATATGAGGATAGCTTAAAAGTATGTAAGCTTAATAGATCTATCTATGGTCTAAAGCAGGCTTTAAGGAGTTGGAATCATCATTTTGATGAGGTTATCCATTTTTATGGTTTTTTAAAGAACGATGATGAGCCAAGTGTTTACAAGAAGGTTAGTGGGAGCCAACTCACTTTACTAGTCTTATATATGGATGACATTCTACTAATTGGAAATAATGTCAGAATGATGACTTCTGTGGAAGTATAGCTATCAAAAACCTTCTCAATGAAAGACTTAGGGGAGGCAAACTATATTCTCGGTATTAGAATCTATAGAGATAGATTGAAAAGAATGATAGGTTTATCCCAAAGTCTTGACTTAGAAAAGGTTCAACATGCTTAATTCAAAGAGAGGATTGTTACCTTTAGGCATGGTATCCATTTATCTAAGGTTATGTCACCTAAAAGACCCGAGGAAATAGAGCAAATGGCCAATGTTCCTTATGCTTTAACTATAGGAAGCTTGATGTATGCTATATTGTGTACTAGGCCTGATATTGCCTATATTGTTAGTGTGACTAGCAGATTTCAATCTAATCCAGGTATGGAACACTGGATAGTTGTTAAGGCAATCTTTAAGTACTTGAGAAGGACTAAAGATTTAGTCTTAACTTATGGAGGAGATGATCTAAAGAAAGATGGTTTCATAGATTCTGATTTTCAATCAGATGTGGATGTAGAAAGTCTATCTTTGTTTTTTTTTTATTTATAATTGAGGAGCAGTAACCTGGAAGAGTTCCAAGCATAGTGTTACTATTGATTCCACTATAGAGGCCGAGCATATAGTCACATCAGATGCTGCTAAAGTAGTTGTTTAGATTAAGAAGTTCATTACCAATCTAGGAGTTGTTCCTTCCATTGAGTCCCCGATTCCTCTCTATTATGACAACAATGGGGCCATTGCTTTGGCAAAGGAACCGAGGTCTCACCAGAAATGCAAATACATAGAAAGATGCTTTCATATTATCAGAGAACTTATTAGAAAAGGCAATATCATCATACAAAAGGTAGCTTTAGCTGATAATATCGTTGATCCACTTACTAAAGCACTAATGCAACTACAGTTGGATCAACATCTTGAGAAGATGGGTCTAAGATACTATAGTGATTGGCTCTAGTACAAATGGGAGATTATTAGTATAGATGGTATGCCCTAGAGGCCAATCATATATTTTTGACATTGTAAATTATCCTAAATGGCAATAAAATAATATTATATTATCCAAAGTATTTATTTAATTGAATATTTATCCAATAGCATAATGTTAAATAAATTTATTATCAAGAGTTGATAATATGAGTTACAAATTTATTTAGTACATATGCTATAAAATATTTATCGTTGGTAAATTAATATTTGGGTAATATTAATTAGACTATCACATCTGTCTATTTTTTTTATTAGTATGTGATACTAATAATAAGAGGTAGTGAGTCTCATGCTACTTGATATGAGATATCATAATAAACATGTGGATACTCATGTGATGGATTGATCGAACATTGACATTAGATTTTTTATTGCATGGATATTCATTTATAATTAACAAACAAAATTTAAGTCATAATGGTGCATATAATCCTTTAACCTAAGGTGCCACGGTCATTCACATTTAAGTGGTTAGGGTTTATTATCGCTTACATACTTGTGTTAACCACACATAGGTATATAGCGTGTGATGGCTCTACTCGCTTCAATGTAGGGATGAGTGTTCGACCAAGATGGGATTCATTGCCTAGAGTGAACCGGGATAAGATCTTGTGCTATCTAAGTTTTTCTTGATGAATAAGTTCCTGGCCAAGACAAACATAACACAGTTTGAAAGGGTTTCAATGCTAGAAAAGTGTTTCTGGTATTTGTTATGTTTTATCAAGAATTGGAACTTGAGATGAGGTCATATGATACAGCTATTAGAGTTTGACTAAACCATGACTCTAGGCTATATCAGGATCTTCTAATGAAGGGATTTTAGCGCATAGTAATTATGACCAAAGGATTCGTGTGAATCAATAAATGCATTCATTTCTAATTAAGTAGTTGTGATATCGATGTGGTCACTCATAACTTATGAGAACTAAATATGTATAATTGGGATTTTCACATTCAGACTTAAAAGGAGTTTCAAATAATATTAAGTGTTGATATTATCTTCTCCTTGCTAATTAGACATGAACCAAGTAAGTCACACCTAAAAAAGTTTTACCAAATCACAATCGATGTTAATCTAATTGTTGATTAAAGTATTTAATCAATTAATTAAGATTAATAGAATTGGATATATGCTAGCATATCATGAAATCTAATTCAAGTAAAGGTTTAATTATTATTTATACTTAATTAATATGAGATATTAATTAAAGTATTAAATTAATAATATATATGTTGTTTCTATTTGGACTTAGATTAATGACCCAAGAAGTTGGGGCCAAGGCCCAAAAGAGTTTTGGACCAAAGATTAATCCAAAATATTGAGAAAGCCCATGAACCTAATCTAGGCCCATTTGCTTTATGGATTGGGCTTAGGCTAAATGTTAGCCCAATTACCAAGCCCAAGTCCATAAAGTAGTATAGTCAAATTTTGGCATATTAGGCATATTATCTTTTATGTGTAAAATTTTGACTTAGGGAAAAGATAAAGATTAGGTTACATTAATATGTGTTGAGAATGTATATAGATATAATATATGAGATGTATTCAATTCTCTACATGCTTCTTGGTACACTCATGACTTATACAAGTTGTATACTTATCATGACAACTTATACACTTATGATGTAAGAGATGATATCATAAGGACACTGCTTTCTCTACATATATACATAACCTAAAAAATGTTTCAAAGGTTAAAGAATTTAATGACACGCCAAATAGAAAATAACATCTACACAAAAACCCTAAGTGTTCTATCAAAAGGATTAAATTAATGCAAGATTTATGAGGGTCACTTGAAAGGATACTTGCAACTAATCAAATCAAGGCAAGAAGATGATTTGGTGTTTCAAGTTAGAGGCCTTACATTTGGGAGGCTAGAGCATTTGATTCAAGAGTTGAACCTAAAGGATCCAAAGCTTATAGATTAACTATTGTGGTCTACATCAAACTAGGAGTTTGTAAGTATTCTTAAACTTAGAGTTTCCTAGGTTGATGTATGAATGTGTTGCTTGCTATTTGGCTATGTGTGAAATGAAAAATGGATCCTTAGGAATGAAATTCTTCATGTTATGAAAGGTTATGCAAGTAAAATGTTTAAAATTTTACCCTACTTAAGGCTGCTTGTGCTCACCACACTTGTAAGTTGCATAATTGATTCCTTTAGTATTTATTGAATCTAATCCACTTGATCCTAGAAACAATTTGTGTAGTGTTGATGATATTGTAGATGATCTTGTGGATATGAACATTCAAGATGAAAATGCTAGCAAACCTTTGGAACTTGAAGGTCTAAGCAAGGAAGAAAATGAGGAAATGCCTCAACCTACCTTGAAGGATGATCTTCTAAAGGATTGGCAATTCAAGAAAGCTCATCCTTAAGACCTCATCATCAATAATACTACAAAAGGGGTAACAACTAGTTCTAAACTTAAATATGTTGTTAATTTAGCCTTCATCTCTCAAATTGAACGCAAAAATGTTGATGATGCTTTGAGTGATGAATTTTGGGTCATTGTTATACAAGAAGAGTTAAATCAATTTGAGAGAAATAAAGTTTGGACGTTGGTTACTAAATCAAAAAATCATCCTATTATAGGTGCCAAATTAGTATTTAGAAATAAGATGAATGAACAAGGTATCATAACTAGGACAAAGCATCAATAAGAAGGCATTGATTATGATGAAACTTTTGCCCCCGTTGCAAGGTTAGAAGCTATTAGAATGCTACTTGCATTTCCACCTTACATGGATTTTAAACTTTATCAAATGGATGCTAAAAGTGCATTTTTAAATGGTTTTATTGAAGAAGAGGTTTATGTTAAACAACCTCCGAGTTTTGAAAACTTTATTTTCCAAATCATTTTTTTAAACTTTCAAAAAAATTATATGGATTGAAACAAGCTCCAACAGTTTGGTATAAAAGGTTGAGCAACTTTCTATTAGAGAAAGGTTTCTCTAAAGGAAAAGTTGATATAACTCTTTTCATAAAGAAATCCAAGGATGATTTATTAATTGTTCAAATTTATAATGATGATATTATTTTTGGTGCTACTAACCATTACTTATGTGAGGAATTCTCTAAGCTAATGCAAGGAGAATTTGAAATAAGAATGATGGGTGAGCTCAAGTTCTTCCTTAGATTACAAATCAAGTAATGCAAAGATGGGATTTTCATTAATCAAACCAAGTATGCTAGAGACATTCTCAAGAAGTTTGGTATAGATGGAGTCAAATCAAGCCAAACTCCAATGATTACCACAACCAAACTCAACAAGGATGAAAATGGCAAGCCGGTTGATGAATAGTGATTTAGAGGTATGATCGGATCCCTTCTTTATTTAACCGCTAGTAGACCCAATATAATGTTTGCTATTTGCTTGTGTGCTAGATTTCAATCCAATCCTAGGGAGTCCCACTTGAATGTAATCAAAAGAATTTTCAAGTATTTAAATGAAAGTTTGCATTTAGGACTTTGGTATCCTAAGAGTTCATCCTTCAACTTAATTAGTTACTTAGATGTTGCCGGTAGTTTACTAGATAAAAAGAGCACTTCCAAAACTTGTCAAGTTTTAGGACAATGTTTAGTTTCTTGGTTTAGTAAGAAACAAGTTTTGGTTTCCTTGTCCACTGCAGCAGCAAAATATGTTGCTACAAGTTTATGTTGTTCACAAGTTTTCTGGCAAAAACAACAATTAATGGACTATGGCATTCACATTGATAAAATTCCAATCAAATGTGACAATATAAGTGCTATCAACCTTAGTAAGAATCCCATTCAGCATTCTAGAACCAAGCATATAGATATTAGACATCATTTCTTGCGTGATCATGTTCAAAATGGTGATATCTCACTTGAATTTGTTAATACAAATAATCAACTTGCCGATATTTTCACCAAACCTCTCAATGAAGAGAGAATGAATTTCATTAAGCATGAACTAGGAATGATTGATGGTTCTAGTTTATCTTAATTGTTTCTTTAAATTAGTGAATTGATGGTTGGACTTATTTTCATGTGAAATCATGTTATGCTTATCATATTGCTTTGATTGTTTTAGGCAATTAATTTGATTCTTTTTAAGTGTTTGATGTTGATCTCAACATTTTTTTATTGAACTTTATTTTTAATAAATTAATTATTTTAATAGCATTAAGTGTTTCCTGCTCATATACAACTCTCACTCATCCTCCTCCATCTCCTCCTCAAAACTTGCCTCTTTTTATGTCATTTTTCTTTGTTTGCTCGTCAGTATCTGTTTGGTTTATTTTCAGTATATTTTTCGTTTCTG
>CATIWM010238217.1:0-10096 GCA_949671775.1 Mallotus repandus
AAGAAATATAAAAAGTACAAAAAGGACAAAATAATTGAAAACAAATTAGACCAAAAGAAGGAGCAAAGTAAAAAAATAAAATATAAAACATCACAAATTATACTTCTAATCATAATTTGATTTTCCGATTGAAAATTAAAAAAATTAATAGTTAAATAAAAATAAATAAAATTAAAATCAAATAAAAAGGAAGGAGTAGAAGAAGATGACTTAATGGATGTAGTATTGATTTCTCTTAGAAGAGATGATCACTGATTGATGAAAGCCTGTGGTTTTTGTTGTTTTTATCTATGATTGTAGTTTTAATTGAATCTGATTCACGGTTAAGAACTTAAAAAAGTACGTGAAAAATAAAGAGGAGTAAAGAGAATATTATGTTATTTGGCTTATGGCTAAAAATTAGAAAAAACAGAAGAAAAAAGAATAAAAACCTGAGAGCCCACCTCCTTGTGAAAGAAAAGATGTATTTATAGACAAAACACGTTGTAACCCTACATAAAGTCCATGATAAAAATAATTTCTTTTATTATTTATCATATAAATGCCTATTTATCAAATAAATCAAATAACAACCAATCAAAAATCAAATAAAAAAATAAAAAAATTACGGTCGTCCTATTTTCGATCGGAAATAGAAGAAAAAAAAATAAATGATGGCAAACTTATGGCCATCTTGGCCACTTGACTTGCATTTTCAATTTGGAAATTGAATGGCCATTCGACCCATTCCTCTTTGTTTTTGAAAACTTATTCCTTTTTTTTAATTTTCTTTTTTAATTTTAATTTTTGAATTTTTTAAGAACATATATATATATATAATAAACAAATAAATAAAATTTAAAAATAGGACCTAAAAAAAATTTACAATTTAGTTCAAAACCAATAAATTAGATCTAATAAATCCAATTCACAATCAATTTTCATCATTGGGTCCTCTGTCGCATCTATGCTCTAGTCATTCCGAAATTGGGTGCTTACAGCTACAACCACTTTTTAACTTGTCCTTATAGCCCAGAGAACCTTTGCTAAAACAAGATGTCAAGATCTAGGTTTGTCTTTTATTGATTTTTCAATAATCAATTTGATAACCTTGTTTGTTGCCACAACCTATATATTAGCTGGAGGATAATGTGGACACTAATGAAGTTATTTAATCTTGAAATCACTTGCAAACTATAACACATATTCTCTTATAAAGATAATTCTTTAACGATTATTATAGTTTATGGGAGATCAAACCTATAGCTCAAATGTTCTTTGATAAAATTAATCACCACTTGCTAATTAACTATTTTAAATGGTACAACTTCTACCCACTTAGTAAAGTAATTAGTAACTACTATAGCAAAAGCATGACCTTTAGATTAAGGGGGATATATTTTACAAATGACATTTACTGCCCATCCCTTAAATGGTCAAGGCTTGATAATGGAACGAAGTTCATCAACATGAACATGTTAGATCGGGCTATGCTTCTAGCATGCTTCACATCCCTTAGTATAATCATTGCAATCATTTTCTATCGTCGGCCAAAAATATCCATAATTTTTAGATTAACCATTTTATTTTTCAACCTAACTTAACGGGCTTAATCTATCCCTCTATAAATTTCAGCCATTACCAATATTGCTTCATTTGGACTGATACATTTAAAAAAGTACCATTGAGGCTTTTCGATATAACTCATCACCACAAAGGAATATTTTGGTAGCCAAAGCCAGAATTCTCTTAGAAACCACTTTAGATGGACCTCTAATATACTATATGATCTCTGTTCACCAATTGGTTTTTAAACAGTCACTAATGATGACTTAGGCTGAATAATAAGAGGGACTTCTTCCAATTTTCCATCATAACCCGAAGCTAATTAAGCAAGATCGTTGGCCTCGGTATTAGAGTTTCTCTTAACATATACAGGTCTAGCTTCTAGAAACCTAGCCATCAAGTGCCTCACTTTGCTATAATATGCCCTAATATGACTGTTTAATAATCAAAATCCTTTGAAACTTATTTCACAACTAACATAAAATCTCCAAAAATACATTTATGCTAAACATTCATTTCTAAAAGGATTCCAAGGGCAATTAGCAAAGCTTCATATTTGGCATGGTTATTAGTATATGAAAATTCAAAGAGGAAAGACAACTTTATTTTAATTCGAGAAGGTGAAATTAACATTACTCTTGCTTCTGAGCCTGAGTGTGACCAAGATCCATCAAGCTAAACTTTCTAAGACTTTATCTCACACATGTGTAATCTTCTATATGGACCAAGGGATGATCAGCCAAAAAGTTCACTAAAGCTCGGCCCTTGACTACTTTCTGAGGAATATATTATAATGCAAATTCAGACAAAGCTAAAGCCCATTTTGTTTCTAAAAAATGG
The DNA here is from genome assembly GCA_949671775.1 of Mallotus repandus. Lineage (NCBI taxonomy): Eukaryota > Viridiplantae > Streptophyta > Magnoliopsida > Malpighiales > Euphorbiaceae > Mallotus > Mallotus repandus. The sequence continues at coordinate 2,386 of CATIWM010238217.1, forward strand.
TCATAACAAGATATATTTGATCACATCAGTCTAACTAATAACTAAGACTATTGATGGAAGCATATAATATTTGAGTTTACAACATAAAAAGTATAGGCACAAACATAACTTCTTAATTGAGGAATACCTTATTTCTATATCATTTAAGGCCTTGGTAAGGTTGTAAATCACCCTTTTGAAGCCATCTTGCTCTTGGGCTAACAAACTTCCAATGAATTCTTTTGAGGCTGAAATATATAATATTAGTGGAAAACTTAGCCTTGGAGTTGTCAGGATTAGAGCATATGTCAAATAGGACTTTATCTTATTTTAGGCATGCTGATGTTCCTCAATCCAAATGAATAGGGTGCCTAAATTTATAATAAGCTTATAGTATTCAAAATAAATCTTCCCAAGTAATTAATTTGACCGATCAGTCTCTAAAACTCTTTTTTGGACTTTAGAGGTTTAGCTTATATAATCACTTTAGCCTTGTTGGCATCTACCTCCACCCTCTTTTAGTGCACCAAGAAAAAATTAATTGCTAAAGCACTAAAGACACACTTTAAAGAATTCATTTTGAGCTTCCTAGCTCTTATTCGATTAAAAGCTTGATGGTGATGCTTCAAATGCTCTTCTTTAGCCTTAGACTTTACAATAATATAATCAATATATACCTCCATAGAGTCTCCAACAATGGTTCTAAATATTTTATTCATCGATCTCTAATATGTTGCCCCAATATTCTTAAGACTGAATGACATAACAAACCATTTATAACTTCTAAGTGCTCTTAGACATATGAAAGTTATTTTGCTAACATTATCCTCTTTAATGCAAATTTTATTATAGCAGGAATGTCCATCCATTAAACAAAGCATTAAGTTTCAAATTGTAGCATCAATTAACATATCGACCATGGGCATGAGATACTCATCCTTGGGGATCACCAAATTTAGGTTCCAGAAGTTAACACACACCTGAATTGATACGAACCCTACCTATAACAAAGGTAAAATGTGCATCCAACTTTGAGTATTAGCCCATGGATCATCAAGGATAGGTATATTGATAGAACTAGACCCCTTTCTTATTAAATTGAAGCAAAATACCTAGTTATTAAGAGATGAACAATCACACATTCCTAAGTTTAATCTAAACTAGCAATTGTAGTGAAAGGTAGAAGTGAAACAATTCAAGAAATCTTACAAAGTTTCAAAAGAACAAAGTTGAGAAAAATCTTACTTAATTAATTAAAATTCAACAACTGATTGCTTACAGCCTTAAGACGACTATTTATAATGAACACCTAATAAGAAACAAAGTTGGACATAAATAAACTTCCAAAATAACAAAAGGAAACCCTAATAAAATAAGGAGTTTTTGTATTCCATCATACATGGCTGTGTACTAAAATGTGCACTCCAAAACTCTGAAAAAATAGCTCTCACGACTGGGCATGCATCAGAAGGTGCACGATTGTGCATGCAAAACAACAAATTAGGATTGGCCATGCACTTTGGATGCATGACTGTGCATAGAAAATGATTGAATTTGCTAATATAATCTCCATAAAAGTTGTAGTCCTTTATCTTAGTTTTCCATAGCATCTTGAAACAGCTTAATCAAACTTCTGTAGCAGAAGTTATGGCCAAAATTCTAAGCATACCACAAAGAGACCATTTGATTAGAATTGAGCCTAGGCTCGTATTAAGATCGTTGTATTAATTTTGCTTCATCTTTTAATAACTAGGTATTTTGATTCAATTTAATAATCAAAGGGTCTCGTTCCATCAACACAACCTATCCTTGATGATCCATGGGCTAATACTTAAAGTTGGATGCACATTCTACCTCTGTTAAAGGTTGGGTTCATATCAATTTGGTACCAAGCAACTAAGGTACCAAGCAAGTCAACCCAACCAAGCGATCCTTTACATTTTGAGGGACCAATGACAAGAGCAAGGACAAAGAAGTTCAAATAATTATTGAATTCATTTGTTCTTTATATTATGAGCAATATGGTGGATTCAACCTCAAGTATAAGAATGGAGCTGAATAAGGAAAAACTTAAGCTAGTTATCTTAATTTTATATTTTGAGTTTTTGTAGCATGCTTCAATATTTTGGCCATAACTTTTACTAAAGAGGTTGGATTGAGGTGATTCAAAATGTTATGAAAAGATAAGACAAAGGGCTATAACTTTAATAAAGATACTTTGACAAATTTGCTTATTAATACCATGCATCCAATGTGCATAGCCAATCTTGGTTTGGTGTTTTGAGTGCACAACCGTGCACCTTCTAATGCATGCCTAAAATTGAGAGCAATTTTTGATGAGCTTTTTGAGTGCTCAGCCATGCACATTGTAGTGCACATCGATGCATGACAAAAGACTAAAATTCCTTATTTTTCTAGGTTTTCCTTTTTGATGTTTAGGAGGTCTATTTGTTTCCAACTTTGTTCTTTATTAAATTTTCATTATAAATAGTCATCTTGGGACTATAAATAATCGGTTGTTGAATTTTAATCAATTAAGTGAGATTTTTCTCAACTTTGTTCTTTTAAAACTTTAAAAGATTTCATGAATTGTTTTACTTCTACCTTTCACTACAATTGCTAGGTTAGATTAAATTTAGGATTGTGTGATTGTTCATCTTTTAATACCTAAGTATTTTACTTCAATTTAATAAGCAAGGGGTCTAGTTCCATCAACACAACCTATCCTTAATGATCCTTGGGCTAATACTCAAAGTTGGAAGCACGTTCTAGCTCTGTTATAGGTAGGGTTTGTATCAATTTGGTATTAGAGCCAAACCTCAAGGTTTGGTTACTTATCCTTTAATTTTCTTGTTTAATTTTCTTCTTCTCAATTCTTCTTAAAAATTCAAAAAATAATAAAAAATCAATCAAAAAATTCAATTTTTTTTTGTTTTAATTCAAAAATGGTTCAAAAAAATTATCAATGACCCTTACTTCATCTTCACATCTATTAAAAAAATTGCTACTTGGTTTTAAAATTCATAATTGTGTTATTGGTGTTATTTATGGGATTATAAATCCAATTTATCTTCTTTTGTTAATTGTCGTTGTATGCATTTTCTTGGCTTTTAAAAATGGGTTAGTTCTTGATTTTTAAGCTAAGTTTTGTTCACTTGCTTATTTTTTTTATTTTGATTGAATCATGAATTGTCACTTTGAATTTTAAGTTTAATTTGATTTTGTAATTGTGGTGTCGAGCTGATTGGACAATTCTTGAAGAATTTGCATTAGTTTCTTTAGAACCAAGATTGAGGAATTTGAGCGGTAAAAGGTGAGTGGTGAGCTCATGAGAGGGTAAAAGCTTTATTGAGTAAAAACACGCTAGGGAGTGTTTTATGAGGTTCTATTTTATTACTAATGATTTATCGTAGGAAAAATTAAAGCAATGTCTCAGGAAGGTGCAGGAATTCCTAATCAAAAGGTGTATAAGAAATTCATGAATGAAATGTTTAAAAGGTTGAGGATAGATTTGGAAACTCAAATTGGAGACTTGGTGGACCAAATTGATAGGATGGAGTCAAGCTATCAAGGAGGTGCTAGTATAACCAATACTAGAAACCATGGGAGGCATGAGCAAGAGGATGATGAACAAACATATAATTTAGGAAAAAATGGGCATACAAAAGTTGATAGCAACTTGGGGAGAATTAAGATGAAGATTCTAAGCTTCTAAGGAAAGGGTGATGCCGAAGCCTACTTGGAGTGGGAGAAAAAGGTGGAGTCTATCTTTGACTGCCATCATTACTATGAAGAAAAGAAAGTGAAACTAGCTGCCATGGAGTTTATTGATTATAAACTTATTTGGTGGGATTAATTGGTGACTAGTAGAAGGAGGAACTGTGATCGGCCTATTGAGACACGGGAGGAGATCAAGGAAATCATGTGCAAGAGGTTTATTCCTACATACTATTATAGAGAATTGTGCAATAAGCTTCAAAATCTTGTACAAGAATCTAAAAGTGTAGAGGAGCACAATCGAGCAATGGAGGTAGATGTGATTAGAGTAGCTGTTCAAGAGGACCGTGAGGCAACAATTGCTAGGTTCTTACATGGGTTGAATAGAAACATAGCCTACTTAGTGGAATTACATCACTATGTTGACATGGATGATATGTAACACGTGGCAATAAAGATTGAAAGGCAATTGAAGTCCAAGAGTTCTAAAGGCAATTATACTTCTTTTAGTCCTTCATGGAAGTCAAATTAGAAAAGTGGAAATAAGAGCTATATAATAAGGTGAAATTTGACAATAACAAAGGAGAGAATGAAGGGGGAAAAATTAAGGCCAAAGATAAATGTGAGACTCAAATTAAAAGTTAATGTGAGACTCAAATTAAACGTTCTTATAATGTTATATTTTAAATGTTTGTGTCATGGGCATATCTCTTCTAATTGTCCAAATAAGCGCACCATGACTATGAGGCGTGGCGAAATCTTTATGAGAGTGATGATGATGAGTGTGATTTGGAGATGCCCGAGCTTAAGGATGCAAGTGATAATGAGGCTTTACAAAGTCCATCACATGGAGATGCCCGAGCTTAAGGATGCAAGTGATAATAAGGCTTTACAAAGTCCATCACATGGTGAATTACTTGTTACAAGGCAAATCATGAATGTGCAAGCCAAGATGGAGGATGAGGTACAACGCGAGAATATCTTTCACACTAGATGCAAGGTGCAACATAAGGTATGTTGTATGATCATTGATGGGGGTAGTTGCACAAATGTAACTAGTACCATGTTAGTTGAGAAATTGCATTTATATACCATGAAGCATCCTAGGCCTTACACATTGTAATGGTTGAATGATTATGGGGAAATAAAAGTGACTAAACAAGTGGAGATAGCGTTTTCTATAGGCAAATATGAAGATTAAGTATTGTGTGATGTAGTGCCTATGCAAGCTTGTCATATTCTTTTGGGGCGTCATTAGCAATATGATAGGAAGGTTAATCATAATAGGTTTTCTAATATATATTCCTTTATAATGAATGATGTACCCATTAACCTTAAACCTTTAACCCCTAAAGAAGTGTACAAGGATCAAAAGGCTTTAAAATAAAGGTTTTAAGAATTTGAAAAGGAAAAAGCAATGAAGAGAGAGAGAGAGAGAGAGAGAGAGTTTGCATAAAAAAGAAAAGGCAGACAAAAAAAAGGAGAGCTGTGAGAAAAGTAATGAGAGGAGTGAGCAAAGAGTGTAAAAAGGAGAGCTCGAGGGGATGCGCAATGAGAAAAAGAAGAGTGATGCGCATGCAAAAGGAGAGTTGAGTGTAATAGAGGTAAAACAAGAGAGAAAAGAAAATTTTTATGCAAAAGAAAAAGATGTGAGGAAAGCTTTACTTTTGAAGCAGCCTATCCTTGTATTTGCTTACAAGGAAACTTATTTAAGCTCTAACAATCTTGACCCTTCTTTGCTAAGTTCTTTTGTGAGTTTATTGCAGGAATTTCAATATGTGTTTCCCAATGATATTCCTAATTGTTTGCCGCCAATTAGTGGGATAGAGCATCAAATTGACTTTGTAACTGGATCTACAATTCCAAATAGACCCGCATATAGGTGCAATCCTGAGGAAACCAAGGAGTTATAAAGGCAAGTTGAGGTCCTTATGAATAAAGGTTACATTAGAGATAGCATGAGCCCATATGTTGTTCCCAATCTACTTGTGCCTTAGAAATATGGAACTTAGAGAATGTGTGTTGATTGTCGTGCTATCAATAAAAATAACGATAAAGTATCATCATCCTATTCCTAGGCTAGATGATATGTTTGATGAGTTGCATGGGGCTGTTATATTTTCAAAGATTGATTTGAAAAGTGGTTATCATCAAATTCGCATGAAAGAGGGAGATGAGTGGAAAACTGCATTTAAAATAAAATATGGTTTATATGAGTTGTTAGTTATGCCTTTTGGTTTAACTAATATACCTAGCGCTTTTATGAGATTAATGAACTATGTTATACGTGCTTTCATTGGAAAATTTGTGGTTGTTTATTTTGATGATATACTTATCTATATTAAATCTTTGGAAGAGCATATTTAGCATGTATGTTTGGTTTTGGATGTGTTGTGTAAGGATAGTTTGTATGCTAACCTCAAAAAGTGCAGTTTTTGCATAGATAAGCTTGTTTTCTTAGGCTTTTTTGTTAGTGCAAAAGGAATAGAGGTGGATGAAGAGAAAGTCAAGGCAATTAAAGAATGGCCTAAACTTAGAGGAGTTGGTGATATGCGAAGTTTTTATAGTCTTGTAAGCTTTTATAGGTGAATTGTAAGGGATTTTAGCACAATTGTCGCACCATTGACTGAAGTCATTAAGAAAAATTTTGGCTTTAAGTGGGGAGAAGCACAATAACAAGCATTTAATATGCTTAAGGATAAGTTGACTTCTGCTCCTTTACTTGCTTTTCCTAACTTTTCTAAAATATTTGAAATTGAATATGATGCTTTAGGTTTAGGAATTAGGGTTGTTCTAATGTAAGATGGATGACCAGTTGCTTATTTTAGTGAAAAGTTAAATGGTGCCAGCTTAAAGTACCCTACTTATGACAAGGACATGTATGCTGTAGTTCACACTTTAGAGACTTGGCAAAATTACTTTTTGCCTAAAGAGTTCATGATACATATGTAAGCACCCAATTTCGGGATAACTAGAATATGGATGCAAAAGAGGACTCCGATGATGAAAACTCGTAGCAAATAGGTCTCTAGTATTTGAATTTCGGATTCCAAGGCTTTATTGCATTTTTACGGACTAAATTGAAGATTTTTCTTTTTCTTCAGGGGTCTTTCTATAATTAAAAAAAGATAGATTTTCTATCGAAATAGTGGATTTCCGATCGAAAATCCAGAATTCCGATCGAAAATCCAGAATTCCGATCGGAATTCCATATTTCCGACCGAAAATCTAGAATTCCGATCGGAATTCCATATGTTCGACCAGAAATCCAGATTTTCGATCGAAATTACAGAATTTCGGTCAGAATTCTAGATTATCGATCGGTAATCCGTGAAATTCTTTTTTATTTTTTCTTCTTTTTAATTTTTTATTAATTTTTCTTAAATTTGGTTAGTCTAAAAATTAATTAATTAATAAAAAAAAGGGTTAACGAAAAAATAAATAAATTAACGTATATTAGCTCCGCTCTATCTTTTATCCTATCTACGTAACCTTAATCATTTTATCTCTACGTAATCACTTATCCTATAAAACGGATTGGGATATACGGAGAATAAAAGGAGGAGAGGAGAACGTAGAGAGGGGGGAGAAAAAACGAAAAAAAGAGAGGAGGCAGAGAGAAAAAAAGAAAAAGAAAAAAAAGGCTTTTTTGGGTTCTGGGAATTTTCAAAGAAACGCTTTCTTTTTGGGTTCGGTGATTAAAAGATTTTGATGAAAACACAGTTGAAGCCGGAATACCTTAATCAATTCTGGAGATCTATTCAGACGGTGAATTAAACAAAACCTCTGAGGAGCCAATCAATACTGCATCCATCTAACTAGTTCCTTTTTTACTCCTTTCTCTTTTTGTTTTATTTGATCATTTTTGTTCTATCTTATTTTGGTTTGATCTGATTTGATTTTCATTTTTATTCTTTAGTTACTAATCCTTGTTTATTTTTGTGTTTATGATATGGATGGGGTGATTTGAATCTATGGTGGCGAACAAAACCTATGAAGATCCATGGAATGCCAT
>CATIWM010238222.1:0-13934 GCA_949671775.1 Mallotus repandus
TTAACTTAATATAGTTATAATTGATTGAATTTTTTTATAAATCTTTTATTTAAATAATTATATGATATTTCTTCAATATTTTTGATAATGAATATTTTTTTCAACTCTATAAGTAATTTTTATAAAACATATTATGGTCATAACTAACCCTAAGATAATAAAATATTTTTAATTATTTTCTTAATAAAAAATTTAAAAATAATAAAAAAATATTTTTATATAAAAATTTAAATATTACAACTGCATTAAATTTATAATTTATAATAATTTTACTAAATTTTTTTAAATTTCTTCAATATTTTTAATATTAATACTTTTATTTACTCAAAAAGTAATTTAATGAAATTTTTTTTATTTCAGCTAATAAGTAAATGATAAAGATTAATTAATTAAATTTTAACTCTAATTTGATTCATATTAGATACAATATAAGTAAATCTAATTAAAATAGAAAAAAAATATATTATTAACAAAATTACTACTAAAAATTTAATTAATTTAATTTTTTAGAGACAAAATAAAAATTAACATAATAAGAATAGGAAACATATTTTCAATTAAATTAGAATTATATTTTAATTAATTTAATTTTTATTAGAGATAAAATAGAAGTTAACCTAATTAGAGTAAGAAATTTACTTTCAATTAAATTAGAATTACATTTCAATTAATTTAATTTAATTTTTATTAGTAAATGACTAAATTATCCAATTTTTATATAATAGTGAGTCAATACTTTTTTATAATCTTGCTTGTCCTCCCCCCTCTTCGTACATTTATATATATGAGTCCTACTACTTGTTGCGGCCCGCTACAAAGCGGACTGCATAAGATGAACATTTACTTATTTTTATAAAACTGCCCGTAAAAGGCCCAATTGTTATACCATGAACTCATATTCTTATTGCAATATGAATTACGGGTCCATCACACGTGTGAACGTGAATTAAAAAAATATGCTTTTTTTTAATTTTTTTTAACGTTGTCCGTTTTTAACACTTTGCATTAAAGTGTCTTCATTAGCAGGCGCACCTGATGGTGCATATAAATTTTTTTATTTAAATTTGACCAAAAATATCTTTAAAATTTAAAAAATAGAATAAATTTATTAGAAGTTGCAAAAATTTAGATTCTTATACCAATATAACTTTATAAAATTTATAATAGATTTGATATTTTATAGATATTACGTTAATATCTTTTATTTGATTCTAACTAAAATATTTATTTGTGTTAAAATTTTTAATGATTAATAAAATTTAAATATTTTTCTTAAAATTAAAAATTAAAATTAAATTTTTTAAAAGATAACGAACATTTAGATTTATTGTGCTAATAGACCATTTAACAAAAAAAATTTACTATAAGGACAAAAATTGTTATACCATGGACCTTATACATATTACAATATGAACAAGAGATCAATCACACATGTGAATGTGACACCTATAAACTATAAAGTTCCATATGCTGTAATATTTAGGGAAATAGCCATAGTAGGTGTTGAAGGTTTCTCCAAGCAGCCCGAACATTGCTTGGCTTTGTGTTACAGATTCTTTGAAGCTGCTTTGGTCATAAATCATGAATAAAAAATGTAGGTTAAATATTGTAGAGTTTTATTTATATTTTTATTTTAGTTTATTATTGAAATAATGTAGGTTCATAAGATAAAATATGTAGTGGGTTTGCATATCTCATCTCATGGGGCTTGAATTAAAAAAAAAATAGTTGATATTGTTTTTGCCTATCTATAAGTTAAATTCATTGACCTTCACATGTAAATTCATTAACTTTCACCTGCAAGTTTACTAGTGTTCACCTGTAAGTTCACTAGTGTTCACCTGCACATTTGTTGGCCTTTTTGAACCTGCAGGTTTAGTGATATTCACCTGCATATTCATTGATCTTCACCTACATGTTCACTGACCTTCACCTACATGTTCACTGACCTTTACCAACATATTCATCAATATTTTCCTTTTATTTTTAATAGAAATGAAAAAAATATTTTTTATTTATAAAAAAATTTTATTTCTTTTTATTTTATTAATTATAGTAGTTGAATTTAATTTTTATTTATGATTTTAATTAAATAAAATTTTATTCATTAAAAAATTATTTATTATTTAATTATAATAAATAAACGTTTACTTGTTTTTTTTAGTTAAATAATGTAGGTACAATATTTAAATAATGCATGTTTATAAGATAAAATATGTAGTTTCATTACTTAAATAATGCAAATTTATTAACCTTTACCTATATGTTAATTAACCTTCACCTGCAGGTTTTTTGACCTTTACTTGCAGATTCATTAGTCAAATACTACAGTTTCATTACTTAAATCATAGAGGTCCGTTAGTTATCCACTATAGATTCAACACTTTTTTTTTGATATACATAACTTATAATTATAATTATCTATTTTAGAAATTATTTTGATTTTTTTAGTAAAATATTATTATAATTATCTATAAATAAAAATTATTTATTAAAATATTAAATCTGAAATGTTACATTCTAATATTTTATTTATTTGACAAATTTATAGTTAATTAAGTTTCAGTTATAAATAAATAAAAAATAAATTTCTTAAGGAAATGGGTAATTTTTATTAATGAAAATTTAATTTTGAAAAAAAAAATCAATTTTGATTTTGAGAAAGAATTTGAAAAATTAAAGGCCAAAAAAAGAAAAAAAAAACAATACACGTTAAAAAAAAAGAAGACGTTAACAAAAACAAAGCAATGACATGTGTGTAATGATCCTTGGTCCATCTTGCAAGATGGATAGGGGTCCATAATATAATTTGCAGTATAATGTAGGAGGTAGTTTCTTTTTTTCTTAGGCATTTTTGTAAATAGAGTCCCTATGGTGGTCGGCCTTCCTACCAAAAGGCATATAATATAGTGATCAACCTTTCGAAAGCCCCTTTCCTTACTTTTATGAGAAGTCCTTTATGACTATAAAGGACAGGGGGCTGTTCACCTTTGGAAACTTAACTACACTGATCACGACATGGTGTTTGTTGATATTTATTGAGGAGTTTAAACTCCATTAAATTTGATGGAGTTTAACTGAAGTGTGCAATCAGTCACAAATGAAATAGTCGAATGCTTGGAAGTTTGCATGTTGTAACTATGAAAGGAAAGGATAGAAATCAAAGGGATTTGAATCATAATCAATGCTGTAAATATGTATTAATAAGCTACTGTAATTATACCTTGTTTGTTGGACATAATTGACTTTGTACAGTATAAATATAGGGTTGTTGCCCAAGAATAAGACATCAAAAATCGTTTTCATCTTTTCTCTTTATTCATAGTCTTCTCTGTTCAGATGGTATCAGAGCCACAAGTCTGATCCATCATCTCCAAAATTAAAAAGGGTTTTCCCCTTTTGTAACAGTTAGGTTTCATCCCTAATATCTCATTCTCAATAATAATCAATTTATATTCAATCTTATCTTCATGGAGTCACATAATCATCGTCTAGCCATCAAATTTGTAGGAAAGAATTATTCTTTGTGGTCATCTTATATGAAGAATTTTCTAGAAGGAAAAGATCTTTGGGGATATATTGATGGCTCTATGTCTAAATTTTCAGAAGGATTAACTGCCTCTAAATAGATCGTCAATAATGCAAAAATTAAAACATGGATCATGGAGCCTGTGGAAAGTTCTACTGTTGCAAATCTTAGTCCATTAACGACAACCAAAGAGATGTGGGATTACTTATAGAAAATCTACAAACAAAGCAATGAGGCTCGAATTTATCAGATAGAACAAGGGATAAGTATTATATCCTAAAACTCTCTTAGTATTCAAGACTTTTATTTGACTATGACTAAATTTTGGAATGAGATAGACATGATCAATGACATTCCTAAAGAAGCTCTTGAAACTGTTGTGCGACTAAGACAACAACATCAAACTCGTCAATTTTTTATGAAACTTCGCTATGAATTTGAGCATGTTCATGCATCCATTCTTAATCGTAGAACCAACCGGTGCATTGATGACATCGTGGCAGAATTACTTACAGAAGACACTTGTCTGCAGTCATTATCATCTCATAATTCAACACAAGATATAGCTCTTATGGCTAGCACTTATAAGCTTAAAACTCGTAGTACTAGTAAGGTTGAATGTTATAATTGTCATGAGATTGGACACTTGGCTCATCAATGCAGGAAAAAGCAAGATTCATTATCTCCCTATTGTCTTTTTTGCAAGAAAGATAGGCATGTCATAGAAAATTGCAGAAAAAGACCGCCACGACAAAATTTTAAAGCTCATGCTGCTTCCTCCTCATCTAATGGTGCAATTGCATCTGTGTCCTCAAATTCAGCTAAGACAAGTGACGCATTTGATAACAACTCTGGTCAGTGTTCAACCCTTTCTCCAAAATTATTGCAATAAGTCATTCAAGCTCTTTATGCCTTTGGTATTGGTAAGGTTATTTAAAAACCTTCATGGATTTTAGATTCAGGAACAACACATCACATGACTAGTAATCTAAATACTCTTCATCATTCTATTATGATAAAGGTGAAACTATCATAATTGCCCAGGGACAAACTCTTCCAGTACAAAGAATTGGTTCGCTAACCATTAAACCTCCTGATTTACCACATTTATCTCTTTCTAATGTTTTTTATGTTCCTAAACTCTCAGCCAATCTCATTTCTATTAGCCAATTGGTGAGAAATAATTGCATTATCTCAATTTTATTTTATGGTTGTATTATATAGGACCTGTGGACTAGGAGGGTGATTAGGACAGGCCATAGGAAAGGGGAACTCTTTTTCTTAGATTTGGGACATTCTTCGAATTCAACAAATTGTTTACTTGCTCCATCCTTAAATGATATAAGTTCTGCTAATAAACTTTGGCGACTTTGGTATTGTCGTTTAGGATATCTTAATTCTCCTAATTTACGTTCTTTGTTTTCCTCTGGTGTGTTGGACAAATTTAATCAAAAGTCATATATTAATATGTCTTGTGAAGATTGTGCTCTTTCTAAAGCTCATACATTGCCTTTTAGTCATAGTTCACATTCTACTTCTTCCTCATTTTATATCATTCATTTCGATGTATGGGGGCCATCTCTTGTTGCATCTTTAACTGGAAAATTTTATTATGTTCTCTTTGTAGATGATTGGTCCTATTTTTCTTGGGTGTATTTTTTACGTTGCAAATCTAAAGTTCTGCAAGTTTTTAAGTCCTTTCATGCCATGGTGAATACTCAGTTTAACAAGAAGATTAAGATTTTTCGTACAGATTCAGGGGGAGAATATGTTTCTGCTGAATTTGCCACATATTTATCTTATGAAGGGATCATTCACCAACGAATTTGTCCTCGTCAGCCACAATAAAATGGCATAGCTAAGAGGAAGCATAAACATATTATAGAGATTGCTCGGGTTCTTCGGCTGCATGCCAAATTACCTAAGACATTCTGGGCTGAGAGTATTTCAACAGCTATGTACTTAATTAATTGTTTGCCCACTTCACTATTAAATAACATCTCTCCTTTACAAAGATTATTTGGCTATCCTCCCAAGTATAATCTATTTTGAGTTTTTGGATGCACTTGTTATGTTCTTTTACCACCTTCAGAATGCTCAAAGTTGGATGCCAAGTTTGTTCGTTGCATTTTTTTGGGATACTTAGAGACTTAAAAAGGATATCGATGTTATGATTAGGAAGTAAAGAAAATAAGGATCTCTAGAAATGTCATTTTTTTGAAGATACTTTCTATTTTTCTACTGCCTCTATTTCTTTGTCATTTTTACATTCATCTGTTCCTTTGTTTTGTTTTCCTAATCATGTGTAGCCTATCTTAATGTACCACTGAAGACCTTGAATTCCCCCAACTATGCCTCTACCATCACCAACTCTGGACTCATGTAATCTTTCTTCCTCTCCTCCACCTGCTTTATCCACTTCACCACCATCATCACCCATTGCACCATCATTACTGCCTACTTCACCACCAGCTCTACATGCTTCACAACCAAATCCACATACTTCACCACCATCACCACCCATTGCACCACCCCTACTTCAATGATCCACTCTTATAATTAAAGCTCCTGATTGTCTTTGTTTATTTACTACACTTAATCCATTTTCTATTCCTCGATCTTATAAGTAAGCAGCAACAAGTGCAGAGTGGTGCAAGGTTATAGAAGAGGAACTCAAGGGATTAAAAACTAACCACACATGGGAAATGGTTCCTTCTCTTATAGATCATCCTGTGGTGGGTTGTCGATGAGTCTATACTATTAAAGTCAAGGCTAATGGTTCATTAGATCATTATAAAGCCCGTCTTATCGCTCAAGGCTTCAACCAAGAATATGGCATCGATTATGATGAGACTTTTGCTTTAGTTGCAAAAATGACTATTGTTAGCACTTTGATAGCAGTAGCTGCAATGCAAAATTGGGACATCACCCAAATGGATGTCAAAAATGCTTTTCTCAATGGTGATTTATCTGAGACTGTTTATATATGTCCACCACCTGGATATCCCACACCATCAAATATGGTTTGCAAATTATGTGAGGCTCTCTATGGCTTGAAACAAACACCTCGTGCCTGGTTCTTCAAATTAAGAAGTATGTTGTTAGTTACTGGTTATCAATAGAGCCCTCCTTGTTTATCCATTCTACTCCTCAAGGCAAGGTCTTTGTTCTCATCTATGTTGATGATATTTTAATTATTGGGGGTGATCATTCTTAATGCCAATAGCTCAAGAATCTCTTTCAACAATCTTTTCAGATTAAAGATTTAGGGTTTGCTGCATATTTTCTTGGGATTGAGATTTCTAGATCTTTGACTGGCTATTTTCTAAGTCAGCATAAATACACTAAAGACCTTATTGCTTTGGTTGGTTTTACTGATGATAAAGTCGTGGTTACTCCACTTGAGCTCTATGTCAAATATAGTCGTACTGATGGAGAACCACTCTCTGATCCAGCTTTTTATCACAATATTATTGGTAGTTTAGTACATCTCACTGTTACCAGACCTAATATTACCTATGCTATGCATATAGTCAATCAATTTATGTCAGATCCTCATACTTTACATATGATCACCATTCATCGTATCATCTGTTATCTTCGATCTACCTCGACCATGGGTTTATATTATCCTTCTACCTCTTCTCCAGTGTTAAAAGCCTTTTCTGATGCTAACTATGCAGGCTGCCCGGATACTCGACGCTCTACCACTAGATATTATATTTTTCTTGGTCAGTCTCTTCTTTCTTGGAAGTCCAAAAAGTAACCCACTGTGTCCAAGTCTTCTACTGAAGCGAAATATAGAGCAATGTCATTAGCTTGTGGTGAAATCATTTGGCTACAACGATTGTTATAAGATTTTGGCATCTTACTAACGTCCCTCACTCCGTTGTACCGTGACAATGAAAAGCGCCACTAAAATTGCTAGTAATCTAGTTTTTCATGAACGTACTAAGCATATTGAAGTGGATTGTCACTTTGTTCGAGAGAAGTTTGAACAAGGTCTTATTGTTCTTCCTTATGTTTCATCTAAAGATCAATTGGCTTATTTCTTTAAAAAATCACAAACCAAATCTTCCCACAACTTCTATATCACAACAAATGGATATTATTCCATCATCAGTTTAAGGAGGAGTATGAAAGGAAAGGACAAAAATTAAAGGGATTTGAATCACAATAAATGCTGTAAATATGTATCAATTAGCTGCTGTAATTATGCCTTATTTATTGGACATAATTAACTTTATACAGTATAAATATAGGGCTGTTGCCCAAGAAAAAGACATCAAAAATAATTTTATCTTTTCTCTTTATTCATATTCTTCTTTGTTCACAGTAACAAGGTAAATGGAAGCCAAAATGAATAGGAGACAATAAGATACAAATAGTTCACAAGTATACAAGCATTTCTTTGAATTCAACATAACAACAAAGCAAGAATTAATGTAACAAGATGATAGATACGTATATGGCTAAGACGCCAAGGACCCTCCATTGGCAATCATATAAATATAATAGGTAGAAAGCTGACAGCTGAGTAGTGAATCATGTGGCTGCATCTGCTGCCCCACGATTTATATCATCAAGAATCATAATAAGAGCAACTATGAATGCGTAATCAATGTTGGGGTACACTATCACCATAAAGTTTGTCTTCCCAACCAATATGCTCTGAGCTGTGTGCTCTTCGTGCATCTGCAACACCATCATAATTCATAAGAATCTTGAAAGAACATTGACAAAAAAGAACTATATATGAATTGGGTGCTAGCTATCTAGGAACTGAAGAATAATTAGAGTATGTACCTGTGCCACGATTGTTTTGGAGTCCTCGTCTCCTGCGTAAATGACACAAGATCTCTTGAAGTAGCTCCCTTTGACCTTGAAATCACAAACCTTCTCTTCTATATTCTTTGCCAAGAACACGTCTAGTTTTGTCTTCAGGTACAATATTGAATGCGTTTTAGCATTGAAAATTAGATCTTTGGGGTCTGTTCTTTCTCCTTTGAAAACATACCATTGCTTGTGTATCACACGAATTAACAAAAGTTTTAGCTCAGGGTCTCTAATTCGAACTCAGAGCCCACTCAACAAATATATATATATATATATATATATATATATCCGAACCTTCCTTTGTAAAGTGACAATGGCGTTTCTAGCAGAATCAAGAATGAGCTTTTTTTTTTATGGAGGAAAGTTAGGAGGATTTCTTTAACCTTAAAGACGATGTTGCCATTAATATCCTGAACAGTAAAGTTACCATAAGCTATTGTCAGAACCTTTCTAAAAATTGCTAGATCAACCGGGTAAGGACATCAATATTGAGGGTTGATTATCGCAACTCGGTTAGCTAAAGGTGGTGCCATACCGCGAGCTTGTGCTGTCATGATCGATGTACATATATTTCAAAATAGAAAATAATACAAAATATCAGCTCTTTCATTGATAAGAATGAGAATTACAAGAATATTCAACATATATACAAGACTTAGCTCATGCATTCTGCGTTTCCTATATGCTGAGCTGTACAACTTGACACTTTGTTATAACTACTTTTGGCGGGAACAAAACAACCTTCAGCTAGAATTTGATTACGTATACACACGTCCATATTTAGAATACTGTAGACTATCATCTTGCAACTTGATACTTTCTGCTGCTGCTGTGGAAATACGCTCTTAACCCCCTCAAGCTGGAGCATAAAGATCATGAAGCCCCAGCTTGGAAATAGAAGAGTGAAAAGAACGGGGAGGAAAAGCCTTAGTTCAGCAGTCAGCCAATTGGTTCTCAGAAATAACGGGAAGCAGTGGAACTCGTCCATGGTGAATCTTTTCATGAATGAGATGGCAATCAATCTCAATGTGCTTTGTGTGTTCATGATAAACAGGATTGTGAGCAAGTTGTATTGCAGACTGATTATCACAAAAAATGAGAGCAGGGGAATTGTGAGGCATGTGAAGGTCTGCTAGTAAGTATAAAAGCCATTGCAATTCACATGTGAGCAAAGCCAAGGCACGATACTCAGCTTCAGAAGAAGACTTAGAAATAGTAGATTATTTCTTTGACTTCCAAGTAATTAATGCACCACCCAGGAAAACACAATAACCAGAGATTGATCGACGACCGTTAATGCATGTAGCCCAGTCAGAATCTGAGAAACTCTTCAATTGAAGATGAGAATCAGTAGGAAAAAATAAGCCTTCACTAGGCGAACCTTTGAGATATCGTAAGACACGATGGACTGCCTGAAGATGCATTGTTGTTGGAGAATTAAGATATTGTGAAAGTTGCTGAATAACATGTGAAATATCAGGACGAGTAGTGCAGAGATAGAAGCTTGCCGACCAATTGATGATAAGAAAGGGAACTCAGCAAAGGATCACCAACTTGGTGACTCAACCGAGAGGAAGTAATCATTGGAGTAGCAGCAGGTTTAGAATTAAGAAAACCAGTATCACTAAGAAGGTTAAGGACATACTTGCGTTGATTTAAATTAATACCTGTTGCGAAACGGGCAACTTTAAGTCCTAAGAAATATTTAAAAGGACCAATATCTTTGATTTTGAAAGAATCATGTAGAAACTTTTTGACCTCAGGAATAGCAGATTCAGAGGTACTTGCGATAATCACATCATCAACATATATTAAAAGGATAACAAACACATTTGATGTGTGCTTGATCAGAAGAGATGGGTCAGAGGTAGCTGAAACAAACCCTAAAGAATGCAAAGCTTCAAGCAATTTGAGGTTCCACTGACGACTGGCTTGTTTAAGGCCATATAAGGCCATATAAGGACTTGCGAAGCCTGCAAACATGATTGGATTGAACGTTAGACAGACCTGGAGGTGGCTGCATATAAACCTTCTCATGCAAATCACCATGTAGGAAGGCATTATTTATGTCAAGTTGATGAAGAAACCAGTGCTTGCAGGCAGCCACGGCTAGCAAAGTTCGGATAGTTGTCATCTTGGCAATGGGTGAAAAAGTATCAAGGTAATCCAAGCCAGGTTGCTGAGTGTAACCTTTAGCAACAAGACGAGATTTACGGTGGTCCACAATACCATCTGCCTTATATTTCAACTTGTAAACCCACTTGCAACCAACTATTTGCTTAGATGGAGGCAAATCAGTAAGGTCCCATGTGTGATTGGCTTGAAGGGCTTGCAATTCTGCTTGCATAGCATCTTGCCAACAGGGATGTTTAATAGCTTCAGCATAAGATATGGGTTCTCGAAGAGAAGAGATATTGTGAATATAGTGTCGATAAGTGGGAGAAAGTCTAAAGTATGTCAAAATAGAAGAAACTGTATGAGGTGATGAAGTACGATGAGGAAGAGGAACTTGGTAATCTCTAAGATGAGAAGGTGGATTTCGTGTTCTAGTAGAACGACGAAGTTCAAGAAAATCAGTAGGTTGAAAAAAAGGAAGAGAAGTAGAAGAAGATAATAACGGAGAAGATGGAGAAGTATTAGAAGAAGGAGAAAAAGAAGGAACTGAAATTGTTGGATCAAGCGCTGGCAATGATGCAGGAAATACAGCTGAGTTAAAGTCTGGATCGGTAACATTTGATTTTGATTTAAAAGGGAAAATGTGTTCATAAAAAACAACATTTCTTGAAACAAGAAGTTGCCTAGAAGCCAAATCATAAACACGAAAACCTTTGGTATTGGTAGGAAAACCCAAGAAAACACATTTCAAAGCTCTTGAATCAAACTTTGTTCTCTGTGTTTCTATAGTGGAGGCATAACATAGACACCCAAAGACTTTGAGATTGTTATAAAATGGAGTTTTGGAATACAATAACTCGAAAGGAGTCTGGTCATTGATCACAGGTGAAGGGAAAAGATTAACTAGGTAGACTGCATGAAGCACACAGTCCGCCCAAAAACGAATTGGTAAAGAAGCCTGAAATTTTAAGGCTCGAGCCACACTGAGAATATGTTGGTGTTTTCGTTCAACAATTCCATTTTGTTCAGGTGTATATACACAGCTTGTTTGATGTAAGGTGCCTACAGATGTATAGAAATCTGACATTTGAAACTCAAGGCCATCATCAGATCGTAAAACCTTGATATTTTTGTTAAACTGGGTTTGAACATATTGAAAAAAGGATTTAAGAAGAGGTCTGGTTTCAGATTTGTTTTGCATGAGAAAAACCCTTGTAAATTTGCTATGCATGTAAATTTGCTATGATCATCTACAATAGTTAAAAAATAACTATGACCATAAGCAGATTTAACACTTGCAGGCCCCCATATATCAACATGTATGAGATCAAAGCATTCAAGAGTAATTGATTTGCTTAAAGAAAAAGGCAACCTTTTTTGCTTAGCAAAATGACAAACATCACAAGCTTTTTTTGAAGTTTCACAAGTGACATTTGAATCAATTTTCCCTAAAATCTTAAGTCTTGACTGTGACAAATGTCCTAGTCTAAAATGCCAGATATCAGATTCAACATCTTTGGAATAAGAAACAGAATTACAAACAGACTTATTTGAATTTTTCTGAATCAAGTGATATAATCCATCTCTTTTCTCAGCTAATCCAATCATCCTCCATTGCTTGATATCCTGAATAAACAAGGAATTGTTGTAAAGAATAAGACAATGGTTCAAGGAATCTGTTAGTTTACTAGCATACAGCAAACTGAAACTAAAAATGGGAACAAAAAGAACATTTTCTAAGATAAGGAAATCCGTAAGTTGCACTGTGCCTACAATTGTCACCGGGATTAAGGAACCATTTGGTAGATGCACTGAGACATTTTGGACCTTTTTGTAAGTTGTGAAAAGTGCTAGTGAGTTGGCAATGTGATCAGTTGCCCCACTATCAACAATCCAATCATATTTGTTTTGAATTGTAGATATGTATGTCAAATGAGTGGAATTACAGTACGAACACAATGTACTTTACCAGAATTAGCCAATGAGGCATCTTGAGATAGCTGGAAACTTGAAGTGGTGTTGACAAAGGCATTACTAGAATTTGCTGTGTTCTCTTGAATCAGGGCTAGTAACTTGCTGCATTGTTCTTTGGTAAAAGGAAATGAGTCTGCAGACTGAGTAATTGAAGAAGCTGCACTAGCAGTCATGTGTTGTGTCCAAAAACTTTTCTCCACAGGATTATTGATTTTTTGAATACAACTGAATCCTTCTGCTTGGTTAACAAACTTTGCTTTACTTGATTGCCCCAAAATTGATTGCTTGTTTCTAGAAACATATCCCGGAGGAAACCCATGTTTCTTATAACATTTATCGATAGTGTGACCAGTCATTCGGCAATAAGAACATGTACCCTTCTTCCCAGCTATGGAGCCAAACCTTGATTGAGAGAAATTCCCATTACTTCCGCTGCTTTTTGAAAGAAAAACGCTAGAATCACACAATTGGTTATCGCTGACAGCCTTAGTACTAAAGACACTTGATTCAACACTATTATTGATAGCAGTAGCAGACCCAAATCACCTTTCATGTTGAAGTACCATTGAAAAAACCTTATTAATGCTTGGCAAAGGATCGATCAACATAATTTGTGATCTCACAGTTGCAAAACTATCATTCAGCCCTTTTAGAAACCTAATAACATGATCATTAGATTGGTAACTCCTTACTATTTGTAATGCAGCACAGTTGCACCTCGGTTCACAATTGCAGTTGGGAATTGGTCTTAAATTCACAAACTCATCCCAAAGTATTTTCAATTGTGTAAAGTAATCAGTGACACTTAATGAATTTTGATGAAAATTATGAATTTCATATTGCAAATTTGCAATAAGAAAGGCATCACCTTGGGAGAATCTCTCTTTAAGATCCTTCCACACATCGATGGCATTGTCCAACCAGGTTATGCTCTGCGCAATAGAAGGAGACAGAGCTCTGTAGATCCATGAAGTCACCATCGTATTACACCTTTCCCAGGCTTGAAAGGTTACATCATTTCTCACTGGAATTGGAATTGTTCCATCCACAAACTTCAATTTATTCTTCGAAAGAAGTGCCATTCTCATGGCTCTGCACCAAGTGTGATAATTCAAGCCTGTTAGAGGACTTGTAACAAGAACAAGTGAGGGATTCTCGCTTGGAGGCAGATAATAGGGACTGGAAGGATCTTCATCAACTCTCGCCATTAACAAGAAGGAGAAATCACAGGAGAAAGATGTTGTGGAATTCGGGTTAATTTCTACCAATAATAAATTCACCTTGATAACTATTATCTAGGTGACTAGAGTGAAAACGATTGTACTAAAAATCACCCCAAAATAAAATTTCCAGGAAAGTGGTGGGGTCACAATGCCTCCTTAAAAACCACTCCTTAGACAGAATTTTATCAAGACAAGTAATTTTAATAGCACAATAATTAACAACAACTATACCCGACAATAGCTATTTAAATAGACAT
>CATIWM010238244.1:0-13575 GCA_949671775.1 Mallotus repandus
ATCTAAACACAAAATATAATAATTTTATTCATTTAACTGGATTTTAAAATTAATTTTTTGAAAAATTATATGTTAATATTATAATTTTTGAGATATAATATATATTTAAATTGTATGTATATTAAAAATATTAAGAAGTTAAATATTAATATGATAAGAATAATTTATTTATAAAATTAGGTTTAATTAAGTTATAATTTTAATTTAAGTAAAATATTTGTATATAATTTAAATAACATACAATTTAATTTTAATTAAAATATATCTAACTTTTTTGTTCTTCAAATATTAATAAATTAAATATTAATATAAGAATAATTTATTTGACAAAATTAGAATTGATTAAATTATAATTATAATTTAAATAAAATATACTTGATATATACAAATGATACAAAATTAAAGTTCAATGACTATATGTGTATTGAAAGTCAAAAATAATGTATAAGTTGACGTAGAAAATATTTTTAAAATATTTTCTAACCGATGACCACATCAGTAATCAACCACCAAATAGCTAGTACTTGATATTTAAATTAAAGTTTGGTTATTAAAAATATACAAATTAAAATTTATTACCTAAAATAAAATAAACCGAAAATTGGGTGATTAGGGATTCATTTAACCCAAAGTTTTACGCACTAATTATTTATAACTCAACGCACTAATTGTTTATAACTCAAACCATTAATAAGGAAGTTGTAACTGTAATTATATAAAATAATAAAAAATTGTAACTTTTATGCATAATCTTTTGAGAGCAAAGTAAACAAGGTTGGTTTTATGATTATTTCATGGCGAAGTCACCTCAAACCTCTCCTCTCAGCTTGCAAACACAAAATAATTATAATCCAAATCCATGCTCTCGTACTCACAACTGGTCTCTCCTACAACGACCCAAACACCATCACTGGTCTCATTTTTTCATATGCACGCGTTAAAGATGTCACTACTGCCCGCCAACTATTCGAAAATATGCCTCAAAAAAGTGTAAGTTCATGGAATTCAATGATCGTTGCCTATTCTCGCACGAACCACCCAAATGAGGTGTTAAATCTTTACTATAGAATGATGTATGAGGGAATTAAACCCGACAGCTCGACTTTTACCGTCACACTGAAGGCATGTTCAAGCTTAATGGAGTTAGAATTGGGAGAGATAATTTGGAGTCAGGCTGTGGGTTTTGGTTATGGGTTTGATGTGTTTGTTGGGTCTTCGGTCTTGAATTTGTATGCTAAGTGTGGCAAAATGGATAAAGCGAAAATGGTGTTCGATAAAATGGCAAAAAAGGATGTTGTGAGTTGGACCACTATGATAACAGCCTTTGCGCAAAGCAAACAGCCGTCGGATGCGATTGACATTTATAGGAAGATGCAAAAGGAGAGAATTGAAGGAGATGGAGTTGTGATGGTAGGGTTGAGTCAGGCTTGTAGTAGTCTTGGTGATTCAAAATTGGGTCTTTCTGTTCATGGCTATGTGGTTAGGAAAGAGATGAATATGGATAATGTACTTCAAACTACCCTTGTTGATATGTATGCTAAGACGGGGAAATTGGAGTTTGCCTCTCGTGTTTTCCAGGATATGCCATTTAAGAGTGTTGTTTCTTGGGGAGCACTAATTTCTGGCTTTGCTCAAAATGGTTTTGCAGATAAGGCTCTTGCATTGTTGGTTGAAATGCAGAATTTCGGATGTAAGCCGGATTCAGTTTCTCTTATTAGTTCTCTTTTGGCGTGTTCCCAAGTTGGATATTTGAAATTGGGAAGAACTTTGCATGGATATATCGTTAGAAGGATTTATGTCGAGCAAGTTTCTGGTACTGCTTTAATTGACATGTATGCGAAATGTGGAGCACTTTCTTCTGCACGTAATTTGTTTCATCAGATAGAATTTAGGGACTTGATACTGTGGAATGCAATAATTGCCGGTTATTGTATTCATGGCAATGGAAAGGAAGCTCTCTCACTATTCCTGAAAATGAGGGAAACAGGCATAAATCCGGATCATGCAACTTTTGCTTCACTTCTCTCAGCTTTCAGCCACTCAGGTCTGGTAGAAGAAGGTCAATACTGGTTTCATGTTATGATTAATGAATTGAAGATTAAACCAAGGGAAAAGCATTTTGCTTGTGTGGTTGATCTTTTGAGCCGGGCAGGACAAGTGGAAGAAGCTTATCAGCTAATAGAATCAATGGACACCAAACCAGGAGTTGCAATTTGGGTTGCTCTTTTGTCAGGTTGCCTTAATTATAGAAAACTATTGATTGGAGAGATGGCAGCTAAGAAAATTCTTGAGTCTAATCCAGATGACTTGGGAATATACGTTTTGGTTTCGAACTTCTTTTCCATGGCAAAGAAGTGGGATGAAGCAGCTATTTTGAGAAAGATTATGAAAAACACAGGAATGAGGAAAGTACCCGGATATAGTGCAGTCGAAGCGAATGGCAATTACCAAGCATTTCTAATGGAAGACAAGGACCATGATCAATGTCAAGATATCTTGCAATTACTGGGTGTTTTGGATAATGAGATGAGAGCTACAAGATGTGTCCTAGACACTGAGTTGGTGTTTCAGGATATTGAAGAGATGATAGGACATATTTCATAGAATCACTTTGAGAGCCTTGATGTGGACTAGCCTAATTTGCTCATCGTGTTAACAGCTGCTTCTTGTGGAACTTTTGTTTCTAATCAGTACTGGCACTGAACATAGCCTAGAAACCTTCCAGAGACCCTATCTTGCAGAAATTCATTATCAAGCAAAAGGACTCTCCAAGCAGGGTGCTTTTTCATTTACCAACACAAAACATATGGTGTGAGATATCTGCTGTTGTTTCCTTTACGTGCCCTCAGAATGGGAGCCTCAATGGTAGGGAAGTCTGCTGGGGAAAGAGGATAGTTTTGGAATGGATTGACAGATCTGGCCTACAATGGTAAAGATAAAAACGTGTGAGCAATGATGTATTTGCATATACATCTGCAGGTACTTACATTCACTTGCAGATGACAATCGAGTGATTTTTTTTGACATTTAAGTATTGGTATTTCATATTTCGTTTTGAAAATAAATGTAAACTTTATCAGCAACCAATATTTATTATATAAATTTGTACAGAAAACAAAAAATAAAAAATTTTCAAGTAAAAATAATAAGTTTTAAATCAAATAAATAAAAATAGAATTAATATGTCAATGAATAATTAAGATTAAAAGTTTATTTTAATAAAAAATATTATGAAAAAAAAATACCTTATATGAAAATGTCAAATGACTCTTTTTATGTGAAAATTTTGATTTTTCAAAATTATGAAATATCAAAAATAATTATATAAAAATAGTTTTTTTTTTTTTGTAAAATGTCAGTTTTAAAAAAATTATATTTTAAATGAATAGAAAGATTATTTGTGAAGATAATTTTTTTAGTTACACAAAAAAATTAATTATTAATTTAAAAGTGTGAAATTGATGTTCTGATGATTGTGAGAGCATAAACGATATGCAGATTACGAGAGAATCATTTTCTAATTGGTTGTGTCAATGTCATGACTGGAAATTAAGTTTTCTTTTGATGCTTTGTTGCAATTCTGGGAATTGATTGAGCATGTGTACAAGACATGATACTAGTTACGTGCTTCATCTATTTTATCTGATCTGACTATTGATCAAACCTAGTATTTCAGTCCAGTGCTATGTGGTGAACAAGACACGGCCACAAAGAAAGAAAAGGGACCAACATTACATCTTTTAGGAATAGTTCCAACGTCCAACTATCTATTTTCTGTTTCAAAAATATGGATCCCATAAACAATATAAAAATCACAACTATATCAGCAGGAGAAAACTAAATGGAAAGAGACGTCACTGGAGCCGAAGATACTAGACTGAAGAGAAAAATTACAAAACTTTCAATACTAAGTGCCTCCTTTACACAATTCAGATGCATCATCAACCAATGGCCATTTCCATGAAATGAAGATGTTTTCAGCAGGCAGCACACCAATGAACAGAACTATTTCCTGAAGCCGGAGTTAATCTACAACTTCAAAATTTTGCTCAGTTTTTGTATCCCAGACCTTGAGCTTGTAGATTTTGGTTGTCTTCCAACAGACGGTCATATTCCAGTAACAGGTCAGCAGATTGTTTCTGAAGAGAAACAACATGGGCTTCAGCAGTTTCAATCTGCTTGTCCTTCTCTTCGTTTTCCAATTTCAGCTCCTTCAAATTCTCTGATAAAGTAGAAACTTGTTCCCTTAGTTGCTTTATTTCTATGGAAGCTTTTTCTTCCTTCTCTTTAAGCTCCATTTTCTCTTTCCGAAGCCTTTCAACTTCCTCTTTTGAGGACCCAATGTTACTCCTCAAACCAATAAGCTTTGTAAGATAGTGGTGCATACGATCGATTATGAAGCCAAGAAAGAGTGTGAAACCTGCATGAGCAGGTTCAAGCAATCAATGAGTTAATGGATCCTATAATTTATATGATATAAGCAGCCTACCCTTGGAGGGCAGAGGAACATAACCCTATGCTGTAATTGAGGAACTCAGAAGAAATAGACTTGTAACAAAAGGAAACTCGATCCCAAAAGCTCATCATAGATGACTTATCAGAAAGGAGAGGTGCTTTCTTACCCACCATTCAGAAACAAATTATCTTTATCATTAACAGCTCTAATACGA
Organism: Mallotus repandus; assembly: GCA_949671775.1. NCBI lineage: Eukaryota > Viridiplantae > Streptophyta > Magnoliopsida > Malpighiales > Euphorbiaceae > Mallotus > Mallotus repandus. Next base: position 4,671 of record CATIWM010238244.1, read on the forward strand.
AACATATAAAGATCTCTATTTTCCCTTTATGTGAACAAAACAACTGAAATAAGACTTCTAACCATTCAATACCTGGAATTTTCAAAATAGACCATATAATTCATTTTTCACACACACCTATGGTATTCAATCCACATGTCCTGACATTTCAATTCAAGCAAAGTCCAACTTGAACTAAACAATCAACATTAGAAGGATACTGGTGAAACTTATATTGTTATTCTTGATTGCAACTTTAACTATGTGGCATTGCATATCTTGTACTTGGATAATCACATCCACAAACAAGAGAACACAGATGGCAAATTTATTTGGAGGCTAAAGACAATTTAGTTGGCCATTGTTGACTGCATCTTCAACCAAGGTGAGGCTGCACACTTTTTCACTAAGATAAATATGATCACATGAGTGCAGGGGGAACAACCGCTGAGATTTACACAATTCACGCCTCAAAAGAAAATCAACATTTGGATGTGAGAAATGATGATTATATAGTTATCCTGTCTCTCTTTATGTGTGTCTTTCACCTCACCAAACAAATAAATAAAATGTGCAATCTTATGAATTTTCCTTTCTCTAATGCACAGTGAAAAGCACCCTTTTCATCCAAGAAGAACAGAGAATAGGTTACTACATCAGCACATTCATATTTTAATGGCCAAAAGCTGGTCATACATCTCCAAGACCTCTTAGTATCACCGATCAATGATATGGTTTAGAATATCATATTGAAAATTCACCTATTTCTTTTTAAACTAGATGCAAGATTCATGGCATGCATCCTTAACAACTACTGTAAAATTACTTTAGTCAGCTTTAACCTTCTGCAATTTAACCAGGGATGCAATATAAAGATAGAACTCATGATGGTTCAGGGCTAATGAAAGGCATTGGAAGCCTTCTGACAAAAAATGGTTGACATCTGAATGGAAATAAAAGATGAATAATCTTTAATTTCTCTGAAGTAAAACAAAAATATCTGGGTAAAAGCAAGTTTGGCTCATCAGGGAGCACATGATACCAGTCTACTGTACACATGCACCAAGATGATAAATCGGCAACTTCTGAAAGAAGTTGAGAAACAGAGCTCTTAGTCAGTACTCATGTAAAAAGGAACCACATTGTCTCATTTTGCTCACATATTCTCAAACTCATTGACACAGATTGTTGTCCACGACTCTTATCTTAACTTTCTGCACCATGAAAACCACAAGGAAAAAAAAAAGAACATTTAACCATGTGAATTAATGAGTTTGATGGTCATTGTTCTGCAACTAAAAGCATAATTTTGCGTGGAAGAAATAGGGTTTTGCAGCCTGGACACTCATCCATTCTAACCAAGTTCTCTGTAGCCGCCTCCTATCAACAATTCACACCCCCAAGTTTCACAAGTAATAGAACATTATCAAAGGTTTCCGCTATTTAAAAGCTAACAACTTTGAATTTTCAATCCTGGAACTTTATTATCGATGAAGTTGAATAAAGTCTATATTTTATCTGATTAATTCTTTTTTTCTTATCATCTGCTAAAATTGACATGTAGTTCAGTAATAAAATAATACACACTAAGAATCGATTAAGCTCAATTGCCCATTAATCTAAAACCGGAGAACAAGCAGTAACACAAGCATTATGAAAACCACAAAACAAATAAAAAAATTTGAGAAGAATAAACCATACCCATGAGTGATGCTTCAAGCAAGTGGGTTCTCCAGAGAACCTGATCCATAGGTGACATGGTGCCAAGCTTTGCACCCTTGTTTTGGATCTTAATAATGCTCATAAGGCTTGATAGAAGAATCACAGACATAGTACTAGCAATAGTTTTAACTGTAGCTGGACCTTTTCCCATCTTCAACTGATCCAAACTCTTGATTACCAGCTCTCTTAAAGGTCCAATCTTTACCAGCAATAACAATGCTACAACCCCCTCAGCAAAAAGAACTAAAAATAACAACTGGATCATCTCTGCTTCAGATTACAATGCCAACCCAGAAAGCTATTTCTATTTTCAAAGAAAAAGTATAAGCTTTACAAGCTTAAAGATCCATAGATTGAACAAGAAACAAAAAGGAAGCTTTTTGAGAGTAGGAGCAACAGGGTGATCATCATATTATAGCAGCAAACCAAAATTCAAAACCAAAAAGAAAAAAGATAAATTCTTGCGATCAACAGTGCTATTAGGTTTTATCTTGAAAAGAAAACTGGAGTTTCAAGGTTACAGATCTATGTAATTAGCTCTAAATAAAAAGATAGAAGCTTTTTACAAGAAACCCACAAATTCTTTTGCCCATTAAAAAAACTATTAGTGTGGGCTTAAAAAGGATGAGTAAGAGAGGCAAATTAGCAAATAATGTAGCTTTTTGCCAAGATAAAAGAGATTAAAGACTTAACAAGAAAGCAAATGGCCAAATGGGTTTGAGAGTAAAAAGCTAAACCTACCCAATTGAAGTGGAGAAAGAAAAGGGAAGATTAGAAGGCAGAAAAGGACACCATTAGCACCCATAAACAACACAAACTGCTATCATGTGTGTGCATTACTGCATGTTAAGGGAGTGTTTGGTGATGGGTATCATGACATAGTTGGACTAAAACATAGATTAGTACTGTTTCATGTACCCTCTTAAAGCAGATAAAATGTGAAAACTCGCTGCTTGCGAACGACAAGTGCGTGCAACTTTGAAAGTTATAGCTAAAGACCGGCACACCTCCCTAACCTCACGCTCAACCAAGCCATTATTGTAACTTGTCTCCATGGTCTCTGTAAACTTACTAAAAATAAATATATATATATATATATATTTTTTTTTAATTATACATTATTTTCTATAAATGAAATATTATTTCAGTTTAATTATATTTTTATTTATGAAGTATATTAATTTAATACATTATAGAAATTAAAGAAAATTTAAAATTTACATAATAAATAATAAACATTAAGAAATCTTACAAATTATTCACATAAAATTTATAAATTTTATATACTGATGATTACAAAAATATAAGAAGTAAAACTATCTTATGATCACACAAAGAAAACTTATTTATAATGTTCTAGGAAGTAAGATTTTATTTATTATCATTATTTCCCTATAAAATTAATTTTTATATAAGTTAAGATAAAAAAAATCATATAGTATATTAGTATTTAATTTATTTAACTTTTTCATTAATAAAAAATGAATTTAAACAATTAAAAAATTTATAATACTTTTTCAGTATTTAATTTTGAATTTACAAATTAACAATGTTATTTATATTTTAAAATTATGAAAAAACTCATTTAATTTTAATTATACCGTCATTTATTCAAATAAGAAATGTTATTAATGATTGATTTTTTTAGCAAAATGCTGATGTAAATAATTAAGGTTCTATTGCTTGGAGTGAAAATGATTTCAAGTGGAATGTAGGTAATATATATCCTTATTCTCTCTGAATTGAACTGTTTTACAATTATTTGTTTTCATCTTTTATTTATAGAAAAATTCATTGTTTTACCGAAAACTATAGAAATCAGCTAGTAGAAAAATATTATTGTTTAAGTTACATTTTAGTTCAAATTATAATATATACAGTCTTACATTGAATTTATTATTAAAAGACCTTTAATTAAAGTATGATGAATTATCAGCACTGATTATGATTTAGAAAAAAAATAATTACTTTTTTTTGTTTTTTGTCTTTTCATTCATGTGAAATGGAGAGGAATTAAATTAATTAATGATAGCAAAGATGCTTATAAAATTTAGATTATAAGCATCATTTCTGATTTGATTATCAAGATAATAATTCATCAACCTCCTGGAGTATAAAACAAGGCTTTGTAAAGGGAATGATGAATCTGAAGTGGGTCTTGCACCCTTGCTGGTTGTTACGCAGAGGAAAAAATATGGGTGAATTACTACCATATTATTGAGATTTGAACTATTATATTATTATATCTCTATATTTTTAATAATTAAAAAAATATTAAGATTTTATCCTATTAAATTATTATATTTTTATCATTTAATTTAACATTAAATGATTCAATTTGAAAAATTAAAAGTTTTACTTAGTCTCTAAATTTGTAATATAATTAGTCGTGAATCCACGCGTTGCACGAATTTTAAATAACATACACATTTTAATATAGTTATCAAATGATTTTAATAAAATTAAAATTATAAATTCATTAAATATAAAAATAAAAATTTAGAAAGTTATTATAATAATTTTATTTAATAATAATATTATATATATATATATATATATATATTATTTTATAAAAAAAATTACAAAAAACTATCATGTGATTTGAACCTTAATTATTTTATAACTTGTGGTTTGAACCCTAATAAAATAGTATCATATGTAACAGTCCGTTAGTAAAGAACAAAAATTTAACTAACACCGTTTATAAGGCTGACATAGTGAAAGGTAAAATTGTCTTTCACCTTTTTTTTTTTTTTTTTTTTTTTTCGTACAGAGGGGGAACATGAACAGAACCCTTGCTCAGACCCCAAATGGGTTCTTGAAATCCTCCTCGACAGCTTCAAATCACAATCAAAATCTGATGATCCTTTGTTGGTAATTTTCAATATGCCATGTTTTGCTTGTTAGTTTGTGCTTATGTGTTCAAGAGAAAAGCTTGATCAGAAACAAATTGAGGAAATAGAGAGAGCATAGCGTCAATGCTATTGGTGGTTCGTTTGTCCCATTCCACAGACTCCTTCCGGTGCAAATCCTTCTCCAAAAACAACGAGAAATAGTCTAAAATCTTTCTCAGTCCATCATTTCTTACATAAGCCATCGATCAATGCTGTTATGAGCATACACATTACGCTTCCAACCTTTCTTAATCATTTCCTCTAACATCTCAAATGCTTGCATAACCCATTAATCAAAGATGTAAAATTTATCAAATTGGATTCAAACCCATATCTATCCACTTCTTAAAATACCAAAAAACTCTATTCACAAACCCCTTCTCACAAAATGCACTAATCATCAAAGTACATGTAGCATTATCAACCACAAAGCCTCTGTCAATCATGTCCTTTAACTACCTATCAGCATCTGAAATTCTACCCATTCTACAAGTAATAAGCAATAACCATTAACTTATAACTGCTAGAATCAGGAAACCCACCTCCGTCAAGCATTTCTTCAAACAATTTCTCAGCATAGTCGACCAAACCCAAATCAAGAGCACCCTCAGTATCAAAATTCAACATCTGAGCTCTCAATGATAAACCATGATTTTGCATCTCAGTAACTATATTAACAGCCTCTTTCAACCTCCCAATCTCAGCAAAACTCCTCACCATACATTGCATTACTTCACTAGTTTTATCCAAATTTCCATTGTTAATAAAAGAAGTAGAACAAACTTCGATATAGAGAACAGCCTTGGTGATATCACTAGCCTGTGAGGAGAGATCGAAGATGACCTGTGAAAATATAGAAGACATCTCAGGTAGGGAATAAACCGGATTGCGCGAGCAAAAGGTATCAGCAAGTCCGGCGAGCTAGGTCGAACGAGAGCTGACGATGGTGCTATCGACAATGACAGCTTCGCATGGACACGAGGTCGCGCTGAAGTTGCTCGACTCTTTGATGTCACATGATGCAACGGAGGGGAAAGAAGAAGCTCTTAAATATTGAGAAACATCAAAAATTGAATATTTTAAGAAGTCTTTGAAAATATGCTGATGTGGCACAGTATTTAAGACAGTTGGCTTTTGACTTTTAAGTGGGAGGATGATTTTGCCCTTGCCACGTCAGCTTTATAAATAGTATTAGTTGAATTTTCGTTCTTTATTAATGTACCATTATATAGGATACTATTTTATTAAGGTTCTAACCACGGATCAGAAAATAATTAGGGTTCAAACTATATGGTAATTTTTTATAATTTTTTCTATTGTAAATATATATATATATATATATATATAATTAGAGAATAAAATAAAAAATATAAAATAATTGATAAGTTACGTATTCTACTTACGTGCAAAATATGTTTTTAATAGAATAAAAGGTGGATAATCTTTAATGAAAAAAAAAAATATTTTAGATGTAGGATAATTAAAATATTTTATGTTGAATAAAATATATATATATATATATATATATATTAGAATAAGAATTAATTAAATAAGTTAAAAATAAAATATATTACATTAATTTTATTGCCATTATTTTTAAATATAATAGAATTTATTTTGCGACTATTAAATTACTATTGGAGTATGTATAATAGTTAAAGAAAATTTTTAAAAATATAATTTCTAATGGTTTAAAAAAAATGATTGAGTGATTTGAGATTAAAAAATATGTATTATATAAAAATTTTTTAGAATTTGAGTAGTATTAAAATATGCATAAAATAGTGTTTTAGTTAAAAATAATACTAAAAAATATTATAATAAATATTTTATTTTTAATAAAAATTAAGATTCATAAGAATTTTACACATTAGATTTTAGGGTGAATACTCAAATATGAAGATAGACACTTGTCAAATTTTTGGCTTAATGACTTTAAGGCTCAACATTTTATAAGGAAAATTACAGTAAAATATCTTGTGGTTTGAGCCCTAATCACTTTCTGACCTATGATTTGAACCCTAACAAAGTGGTACCCTGTGTAACCAACCGTTCGCAAAAAATAAAAAATCAGCTAATGCTACTTTTAATGCTGACATGGCGAAGGGTAAAAATGTCTACCACTTAATGTTCACAGTCCAACGTGGCAATTTGTTACTCCCTCCGTTCCTTTTTAATCGTCGTTTTTTAGAAAATGTGAAATTGCATTTAATTGTCAAATTTATACGATCAATAAAATGACAATCATTTTTTGCCAATTTTGCCCTTATCATTATCAATGCAAAGTAACTAATGCTCAATACAATTTCAAAGTCATTTGCGGATTTAATTTTTAGCCTTTCAAAATGAAGGGTATTTTAGTCTCTTGATTTATTTTTCTCCTAAAATTAAGACTAATTAATTATTTCTTAATCCAAGTGAAATTCTCAAAAGCGATAATTAAAAAGGAATGGAGGGAGTTTTTTTTTTTCTTTTTGACCAAAACGTGGCAAATTGTTAGGGTTGACTACTTTGATCTCCTTTGTTTTTTTTTTGCTTTTTTTGAAGTTCCTATAGACACAATAGCTTTCATTGCACAAAATCTTAGACATCGTAGAGGGTTCATGCTAAGAATATGTTAGTAGGAAGAGAGAGGACTATCAAAAGGAGTGTCCATGTCAACTGTCTAGATATCTACAGTAAACATTAAACTTGAGTACACAATCCAGTAGTCCAGACCAATTCTTACCAAAAAAAAAACAAAAGAAACCCCACAGTGCAAGATAAATACAATGTTGGCATCAAAATTTTTTGAAACACTCAATTCTCAAAAACAACTCCAATGCAAGCTTCTAATGCTTGGTATACTACTCTGGCAAACACTTAGATTTTGAGAAGTTCTTGCTCATCAATGTATTCTATTTCCTCATCTCGTCTTCTTAGGTTCAAATACCCCACCTCTTGCAGAAATGCTTTTCAGTTGTTTAGAATACATTCCTTGAGCTTGCTTCGCAGTGTTGCTCTCCTTTGGTTAGGAGTGTATAATTGTGGTGCACCACTCAAATAAAGACATTAATGCTTTCCACATCATATAGACACTCATCACCACCGCCTGCTTCCTTAAACACCAAGGAGAACTCCCCTGAAAATTTTCTCTTTATCTTTCACTTTCCCGAAAAACTTTCTCTTTTTAACTTTTCTTTACTCCTCTAATTCCCACCAATTTGTCTGCACAATTTGTGCCCATAATTCATTTCATTTTCTCATTTGAAACAAACAAACAAATAAAAACACAGTTAAAATTTTAACGAAAATAATCACAAAACAGAGGACTCTTGTGGTTTAGATCGAAACTCTCTCATTTTCACTTAGATCATCCAACAATGTTATATTTATAGCTCAATATGGATGGATTTTGTGACTTAGCAGAGCGTTATGGGTTAAAACCACAAGGCAAGTAAGCCCCAATGGCATCATCGAAACGATCCAATAATCCTACTAATGCTTCAATAAGAAATTTCTCTTCTTCTAATTCATCTTTGAAACCACCATCTATCTACAATTCAAGTTATGGAAACAAGTCTTTTCCTGATGTTGATGAAACCCTTTTCGTTAGTAATAAATAAGACCAGACTTTTAATAGTTCATATAATGATGATGGTGGTGGTTTTGATATTTTTGTTGGGTTCCAAAAGAATTCAACTTATAATAGAACTGGGTCTTCATTAAATAACGATCCTTTTTTCTCCAATCTTCTTTTGATGGCTATATATTGAGTGTATTCAATACCTCCAATTCTAACAATATATATGATCTTTTTGGATACTTTGTTTCTAAACCCAACCAAGATGCACCAGTTGTGTAACATCCCTATTTTCATCCACAATTAATATTATATGAACATATGCATCTTAGACCATTCCATTTGACTATGTGTATTTTTCATGAAATGAATCTAGTTGACTTGTTTACATGAGTAACCTTAGGGACTAAATTGAGCTTTAGCATAGAAGGAGGATTAATTTGAAATTTTTCTTGATATTTGATTAAAAAAATTATTATTATTATAATAATAATGATAATGATGATGATGATGATGATGATGATGATAATGATAATAATAATATTAGATAGTGGATATTTTGGGAGGTAGGAAGAAAAACAAAAACTCTACCTTCTTCTCCCGTCTAAGTTCATTTGCTATCTAAATCTTATTTCCTTCTTTTTCTCTCAAATTCCTAAACTTGAATTGGATGATTTCAGCTCCTAATTTTGATGAGTTAATTATTTTTCTTTAAATTATATTTGAAATTATATGGTGAGGTGTGTAA
>CATIWM010238251.1:0-14734 GCA_949671775.1 Mallotus repandus
GAACAAAGTGATGATGATTATGATTCTTGAAATCAAGAAGTTACAGATTCATTAATCTTCTTCCTTGTAGTTTAATGGGCTTAAATAAGCTGAATACTCTCCCCTCTTGATATGTTGTTGATGAGGCTACTTTCTGAAGAAAATAAGAAATTAATGTAGATAATGGGTAAAAGAAAGAATTAAACAAACTAAAAAAAAGGGATCAATAGACCTATACTTGTTTGGAACTTTCTCTTCTCCTTATAAGGCTTAACAAGCACATGCAAACATGCACGAAATAAGGGTTTCCTTTGGCTAATATTAGCTTTACTATTTTTGGATACACAAATGTTACAAAGCCAAACATTCTTTTCTGCTAGTATGGAATCCTTACATCTTGCACTGGTCCATAAATGCTTTAGAACAAGACAAAAAACTACCATTAGCCAAAAGTCATTCAATTATTCAGCTTTTTTTATTAATTTATGGCATAAAAGAAAAAGGAAAGAAAAACCATGAATGCCATTAATTACCTGAAGTAATTTGAAACATCTTCTTCCCTAAATGTGCTATCAGCTGGAAATGTCAAGTAGATTTGTCTAGAACCTGGGTTCATCTCTCCTCCTAATCCTAATACCAAACTTGTGAAGCTCATCCCCCATCATCAATGCAGCTGCTACAACCTATCTAAAACAACACATTCAAAGTGCCATAGTCAACAAAATAAATCATTTGAAAAAGGAAATAACCAATGTCCCATTTTCAAAAACCATTAAAAAATAAGCAACATGTAGTTGTTTTTGGTATGGACATGTATACCTTTGGTTGTCATTCTGTTGCTGGAGAAGTAAATTCATGCACTTATTGTAAGGTAAAGAAGCAACAGCCATAAACTCTAAGGCTACAACTAGCTTTTGTTATTGGGCATTTGATCTAATAAGTTCTTGGCACTGTACAACTAGTGCTATTCTTGCAAAATCCTCTAGCAAAATACAAGCAATGCTTCCATCTAAGCCCTGAATTTGCATCTTCAGACCCAAAATACATACCTTGAACTGAAAAGCTTCTTTTATGCAAATGGGTTTAGAAAAGAGAAGTGGTATCCAGTTTTACTCATGGCTAAATCTAACCGAGGATCAAATAAATCATCCATCTTGGAATCATTAAAGAAAGAGAAGTGGTCCTGAACTTCATACTCAGTAATGAGATCATTACTGGTGTTGTTGTTAGTACCGTTAATGTTGTAATATAGAAAAGCATTAGATAATAACATAGTAGATGAGAATAGCTGACGTGGCAATCATGCATGGAAGAGAACAGCTGACATTAGTGCCAAACTGTGCCCATATGTGCGTAAATCATTCCGCGTTGGAGGTGTCTATCAAATATAACAGCCTAGGACTAATGTTTTATTTTTTAAATTCATCATGTACTCAATCGTAAAAAATTAATATTACAGGACTAAATTAGAAATCAGCTATAACTTATAGGACCGAAATTGTTGTTATCTCGTTTTATGACTAAAGAATATTTGTTGGCGTGGTCTAGAAGAGAGAATAATACTTTCTTAAAATCTCTTCCTTTCTTTTCAAAATCCATGCCTTTCCTAAAACCTACTAATAAATGGAGAATGAAGAAGGATAGTTTTATGACTAAAGAATATTTATTGTCGTGGCCTAGAGGAGAGAATAATACTTTTTTAAAATCTCTTCTTTTCTTTTCAAAATCCATTCCTTTCCTAAAACCTACTGATAAAGGGAGAATGAAGAAGGATAGTTTTATGAATAAAGAATATTTGTTGACGTGGTCTAGAGGATAGAATATAACTTAGTAAATCAAGAGGGAACCAAAAAGGCAAAGCTAATGAAAACACATACACACTCAAGCCTCCTCAACAACAACATCGGTCATATCCCTCTTCTAAAATAAAATAAAAGTGTAAATAATTAAGAATAAAAAGAATAAAGAAAGAATAAAGAGAAACTTAGGGATTAAAGAGAGAAAATTAGAGATAAGAACAGGGGAAGTGTGAGCTTTTACTTGGAGAAGAAATTGAGTACCTCAGCAAGGAAGGAGCCATGGAACTTTGCAATCTTCTCCATAAAGTTAGCATACACATGCACATCTGCAGAGAAAAAAAAAGATATAGCTAGAGAAAAGAAAAGAAGGAATAGAGAAGATAAGTGATCAAAGTGAAAAAAACAGAGCAGAACAGAGTTAGGAAAGCTAAGGAATTTTGATTGATGAGTGACTTGCCAATTTCTACTTAATTTACATTTATTGTTGCCTCTGTCAAGTTCCTTCCCTTTCTTATTTGCTTTTGTTTCTCTTAAATTCAACTTGATGCTCCTTCTCCAACTTGCTTTTGGTGAATAGCCTCTATATTTAAACTTAACATCGAACAATCTTCTTTATTTACTCTGTATTAAGTTTTGAAAATTTACTACATAAGATGCTTCTCCTTGTTTGGTGGGAATTCAACTTTCGTTGACATGTGACAGTGTTGTTTGATGATCCTTTAACAAAATTATGTTTTTCCTAATTGAAGTTTGATTTAGTGAGAATATTTCCTTCTTTTCTTTTCTTGATTTGATTCAGAGCTTTCTTGAAATTGCTCATCTTGTTGGCTGTCCCAAATTTAGTATTGATGTCCTCAGTTTCTATAAATTGCTTAATGTGTCATTCTAAGACAAAATTTCCTGACAATAAACTAAAAGAATGACATATATTGGTCCATCACCATGTGGGCTCTTTTGAATGATTTGAGTCAAACAAAACCAACTTATATATATAAATATATATATATATATATATATATTTCTATGTGACCGCACATGTACTTTACATAAATATGTTTTATGTACAATGTTTATAATTTCTTTTGGGCTAACATTATCTTGTTTTATAAATTTAGACCCATGCACATAGTCAAACAAAATTCCAAGTTAGTGGGATTTGGTTTTGAGCCGAAATTATATATATAGATCCAAATGTAAGAATTCCTTACGTTCAAGAGGAAATTTATAATAATACTACTAATAATAATAAAGAGAATGATATCTTTAGTACTTTAACATTTAAATTTTTAGGAAAATTTGAAATACGTTGAAATTTTGTTAAATTTCCATATATGTAATATTCTTATTTGTTCTTTGCCTTGTTGAATAGAATCTCATTAAATGCTTGTAATTTTTACTTTAGGAACCGATTCGAATATAGCGGTAGGGCATAGACCTGTCTAATCTAGTTAGTGTCTTATGTCAGCAAGTTCAGGTCAGTGGTTAATGATATAGCAAGGTTTTAAATATATATTACATAGAGATATACATATTATTATGTTCCTTAACATTTTCATTATTTTATATAAATTGACATATTCTTACAAATAAGTTTTGCCTGATTATTAATATTTTATAGTTTAATTGAATTGCTTAGCTTTTATAAGAAAATCGATAACAAATAGTTATATATTTATTATTGTTGTAGCTAAAGCGATATATGATAGCAGAGTATTTAATTTATATTTTAAATTCAATGAATAATTTTAGCGAGCATATTTTATATTTATTTTTAGTAAATATAAGGTAGCAATATATTTATTATTATCATCTTGAACTTAGCAGATAGTTTCAGCAATATATGTTTTGTATTTAGATTCAGCAAATATTTCAGCAATACTCATGATTATTATTTTTATTGCTTTTACATGATTACAACAGTAAATGACAACAAGTAAATTCTATATTAAGCTTGATTTATATGAATAATTTAGTTTATAAATAAATATATACACTCGTGGTATATATCCTTTAGATTACACCATAATGAGTGGTGTCTTATCTCAACATTATATATATATATATATATATATATTATCTCAACAATATTACTCAGCAACTATTTCTGGGAGAACGCTTGGTTGTACATATAGCCTTGGAGGCGTACAATCGAGTGGTTAGCCCTTCGGGGGCAGCTCTGTGCATGCGTATGACCAACAATTATATACACTTGGGCTGCTCGGCGTCATCATGCACCCAATATGTCAGCTTTAGCATAATCTTTTGACTATATATTTAATGAGTGTATGGAGTGTATGTTTATCATTGTTCTTCCAGCTTTTGCAAAAATTCTATTAACTACAACTTTATCTTATTTTAGAGAATAGCATATTAAAATAAATTTTAGCCTATTAATAATTTCATATGTGAACAATTAGTAGCTTGCTACTATTATTAGTTTTTCTTTTAGTATATATATTTTTAAAATGCTAACTTATCGTAAAGATAAGCCTATTTAATGTTTACTAAAGAATATCCAACAACTTGTATCTTTTAGCAAGATAATTATTTTAAAGGTAAAATTATTTGGCAAAAATTAGCATTTGTTCCCACTTGTTATATTTTTATCCACACACTGAGTATTTTTATACTCACCCCTCATATTCAAATATTTTTATAGATCCTTTGGAGAATCAGCAGTAACATCCAGTATCTAGAAGAGGTTGGGCCAAACAACTCTGATAGTTCACTTTTTGGCATAGACTTAAGAAAATCTTAAATATTATAGATATGTCCTTAGTGTTGTGATAAATAATAGTTATGGAGAACTTGGTGTGTAACTTAATTGTAGAATCTAATGCTTGTTTCAGACCTTAAGTTTGTAATTATATATATAATTATGTTTATAGTCCTGTGCCATGAGAATTTTTAATACCAATTTTAGCAAGCGTTAGCTAACTATTTAGCCAGTCACACTCACTCATCAACTAGCGAAGTGGGTGTGACAATTGTTGGTATCAGAGCCTAGGTTTAATAGGTTATGTAGAATGTTGTCTCCTTAATTATTATGTCTAAGTGTGTTCCACTCTTGTGTTTTTATAGGACTATGCCGCCTATACCTAGAGGCGGTAAAGGTCATGGTGGCAACTATGGCTGAGTTATTAGGCTTGCAGATATTGGCCAACCTCATAAGAATCCTCTGAATCATCCTCAAGGTATGGATGATGCGTCTTTGAATGGAGAAGAAAATGTTGACTCCACCTCTGATAATGTTGCATCAGAAGCATACCCAGTTGCTCCGCCTCCACAACTTGTTCCTCCATCTCTGTCTCCAATTAACTAACCACCAGTTCCACCTAATCCTCACCTAGCTTAACTAATACCTCCCTTTCAAGTTGATGCTGGTATGGGAGCCCTTATGACGCAAGCATTTGTTACTACTATGGCTGCTCGAGATCAGTATTGTGATCCTTAGATAATTGTAGATCATGCTCATCGATTAGGTGTATATGATTTTGAGGGATCCATAGACGATGGAATTGCAGATGAGTGGTTAAAGAAGCTCAAAAAGGCTTTTGTCATTCTAGGTTTAACAGAAGTCGAGAAAGTCCAAATTGTACATGGGTTTGTGAAGGGTATAGTAGATGATTGGTTGACTAGGATACATCATCTTTATGGTGAAGGACTGACATGGGAAATATTTGTGACTAAGTTCCATAAGGAATACTTAACTGGTAGCTACAAAAAAGGTAAGTAAGAAGCATTCTTTAAGTTGATTCAAGGCAGTTTATCAGTTTAAGAGTATGCAGACCAATTTAAGGACCTATACCGCTTTGTTGCTGAAATTATGCCATCAAAAGAAACAAAGTGTAATAGATTTCGAAGTGGATTACAAGCTTATATGCAAATTGGAATAGCCTGGTATGAAAGGAATAATTTTTGAGAATTAGTTCAAAAGACACTTGTGTTTGAGAAAGTAAGAAATGAAGAATTAGAATATGAATAAAAGAATAATAAATTTAGTTCAAGCTCCTCACAAGGTTACAAAAATGAACAAGTAAACAAAGGAGCTAATACATTTCAGTCTCGACCTGAATATAGTGGTAGTGGCAAAGGTTCGCATATGAGTGTAGGGCAGCAAAGTAGTCAACCCCAAATTAGTCAAAGCTTTGTAAGGAAATCAATCAATAGCTCTATAAGTGCCCAAAGGCAAGCACATGGTACTAATCCAGAGTATGATCAAAGAAGGTACACCTACCCACAATGCTTTAATTGTGGTAAGTTTCATGAAGGGGAATGTAGAAACAGAACCTTTGATTGTTGTGAATATGGAGATTTAGGACATATTAAGAGAGATTATCCCTTATTAGTGCATACCAAATGCATAGGACAAGAATTTATAGCATATAGGAGTTAGAGAGGTAATACAACTTTTACTCTAGGTAGACAAACAATTAGTGGTTTTAACCGTAATGTTGACAGAGATAATAATGCTAGTGCATCTTCTCGTCAATGAAAAAATGCTCAGTTAAGTCAACCTTTAACTCAAGCCAAAGTCCATGCTATAGTACAATATGAGGCATTAGCATCTCTAGAGAATGTTATGGGTTTGTACCTATTTTAATCTAGAAAGGCATTCATATGTGTCTTATTCTTTTATCTTGGATATTAAAATAGAACTAAGTCCTTTAGATATAGTAATGAAGGTTTGTAATCCACTAGGTTATCATATAGCACGCAATCCATTAATTAAAAAAAACATGAATCAAGAGAAGAAAATATGCATATTCAAAACCCTTATTAATGTTTCACACACACATGCGTATTTTAAGGACAAAACTTCTTAAGAGGGAGAGAAGTGTCATATCTCTGTTCTAAAATAAAATAAAAGTGTAAATAATTGAGAATGAAAAGATTAAAGAAAGAATAAAGAGAAACTTAAGGATTAAAGAGAGAAAATTGGAGATAAGAACAGGGGAAGTATGAGCTGTCACTTGGAGAAGAAATTGAGTATATCGGCAAGGAAGGAGCCATGGAACTTTGCAATCTTCTCCATGAAGCTAGCATACACATTCACATCTGTAGAGAAAAAAAAAAGATAGAGCTAGAGAAAAGAAAAGAAGGAATAGAGAAGATAAGTCATCAAAGTGAAAAAAAAAAATAGAGCAGAACAGAGTTAAGAACGCTAAGGAATTTCAATCGGTGAGTTACTTGCCAAATTCTACTTAATTTACCTTTATCGTTGTCTCCTTCAAGTTCCTTCCCTTTCTGATTTGCTTTTATTTCTCTTAAATTCAACTTGATGCTCCTTCTCCAACTTGCTTTTGGTGAATAGCCTCTATATTTAAACTTGAAATTGAACCATCTTCTTTATTTACTCTCTATTAAGTTCTGAAAATTGGCTACATAAGATGCTTCTCCTTGTTTGGTGGGAATTCAACTCTCGTTGACATGTGACAGTGTTGTTTGATGATCCTTTAACAAAATTATGTTTGTCCTAATTGAAATTTGATTTAGTGAGAGGATTTCCTTCTTTTCTTTTCTTGGTTTGATTCAGAGCTTTTCTTGAAATTACTCCTCTTGTTGGTTGTTCCAAAATTAGTATTGATGTCCTCAATTTCTATAAATTGCTTGATGTGTCATTCCATGATAAAATTTCATAACAATAAACTAAAAAAATGACATATATTAGGTTTAACACCATTTGGGCTCTTTAGAAATATTTGAGTCAAACAAAACCAACTTGTGTGTGTGTATGTGTGTGTATATATATAGTTCTACGTGATTGCACATTTACATTACATAAATATGCTTTATGTACAATGTTCATAATTTCTTTTGGGCTAACATTATCTTGTTTTATAAATTTAGACCCATGCACATAGTCAAACAAAATTCCAAGTTAGTGAGATTTGGTTTTGAGCCAAAACTATATATTTATATCCAAGTGTAAAAATTCCTTATGTTCGAGAGGAAATTTATAATAATAATAGTAACAACAACAACAACAACAACAACAATAATAATAATAATAATAATAAAGATAATGATATCTTTAGTACTTTAACATTTAGATTAGGAAAATTCAAAATACGTTGAAATTCAGTTAAATGTTCATATATGTAGTATTCTTATTTGTTCTTTGCCTTGTTGAATAAAATTTAGATAGCAAATTAGAATCTCATTAAATGCTTGTAATTTTTATTTTAGGAACCGATTCGAATCCAGCTGTAGGACATAGACCTGTCCAATCTAGTTAGTGTCTTATATCAGCAAGCTCAGGTGAGTGGTTAATTATATAGCAAGGTTTTTTAAATGTTTATTGCATATAGATATACATATTATTATGTTCCTTAACATTTTCATTATTTTATATAAATTGACATATTCTTACAAATAAGTTTTGCCTGATTATTAATATTTTATAGTTTAATTGAATTGTTTAGCTTTTATAAGAAAATCGGGAACAAATAGCTATATATTTATTATTGTTGTAGCTAAAGCGATATATGATAGCAGAGTATTTAATTTATATTTTAAATTCAGTGAATAATTTTAGCGAGCATATTTTACATTTATTTTCATTAAATATTAGGTAGCAATATATTTATTATTATCATTTTGAACTTAGCAAATAGTTTCAGCAATACGTATGACCAACAATTATATACACTCTCAGCATCATCATGTGCCCAATATGGCAGCTTTAAAATAATCTTTTAGCTATATATTTAATGAGTGTATGGAGTATATGTTTATCATTGTTCTTCCAGCTTTTGCAGAAATTCTGTTAACTACAACTTTATGTTATTTTAGAGAATAGCAGTTTAAAATAAATTTTAACCTATTAATAATTTCATTCGTGAACAATTAGTAGCTTGCTACTATTATCAGGTATTTTTTTTAGTAAATATATTTTTAAAATGCTAACTTATTGTAAAGATAAGCCTATTTAATGTTTACTAAAGAATATCCAGCAACTTGTATCTTTTAGCAAGATAATTATTTAAAATGTAAAATTATTTGGCAAAAATTAGCATTTTTTCCCAATTGTTATATTTTTATCCACTCTCTAAGTATTTTTATACTCACCCCTCATATTCAAATTTTTTTATAGATCCTTTGGAGAATCAGTAGTAACATCTAGTGTCTAGAAAAGGTTGGGCCAAACAACTTTGACAGTTTGTCTTTTTGGCATAGACTTGAGAAAATCTTAAGTATTATATATATGTCCTTAGTGTTGTGATAAATAATAGTTATAGAGAACTTGGTGTGTAACTTAATAGTAGAATCTAATGCTTGTTTCAGACCTTAAGTTTGTAATTATATATATAATTATGTTTATATTCTTATGCCATGAGAATTTTTAATAGCAATTTTAGCAAGCCTTAGCCATCTATTCAGTGAGTCGCACTTGCTCATCAGCCAGCGAAGTGGGTGTGATAATAGTTTTTTTTTAACATAGAATTTCATTAAAGAACTAAGAACCAATACAAGCCATATCAGATTGAATCAGCTTAAGAAGCTGAGGGTGAACATTAAAAAAAAAATTTGATGCAGTCAAACAAGAGTTGTTATTTTTTGACAACCAATCTACAACAGTATTAGCTGTTCATGGAATGTGTCCAAGAGTAATATTTCTCTGAGACAATAGTAGATTCTTAACTTTTGGGACAATTAAAGCTACTTCCCATGGAACCTCATTAGATTCTTAACTTCGAGGACAACATCACTAGTTATATTCACTTTGTTTATGTCCAATCTACTGCAACATTAACTTCCCTCCTAACCCACCTAAAACTAACATTAAGAAACACCCAAATATAAAATATAATCTTGCATTTTGTCTTCTCCATATTCTCTGGGTTTTCTCATCTCTTTCTCATATTTTTCTTTTCTAAACAAACAGCTGTAAATTTCTGATATCACATTTTCCCCTTTTCTTCCTACATTCTATTCACAAACCATAAATTCTCATTTTCAATCTTTACCCGCTCCTCATCTAATCTAGCCTCTTATCTTTCCCCATTTTCTCACCTCAATTTCCTTATCTTCTTCCTCTTTTCCTATCCATTCTTCTCCTTCACGAATTTCCTATAATTTCACCACACCCGATGTTCCCAAATCCTTTATTCCTTATTTAATATAGCCACAACACTTGCCATGTTCTCTTAAAGCACAAACATGTTTCCTTCTATTAAATGATAGATAATCCAGTTCAGAAAGTCAAAGTTAGCATAACACAACACTTGGTAGCTATATGTCTATCTGTTTCAGGTTCTCTATTCAATTTTGCATGTAAATAAGATTGTTTTTTCTTATAATGTAAACTGATTTTATGTTCTTGAGGTTTTATTGTTCCAAATTTTGTATGTGGCTTATTTTTTTAGGTGTTTCTTTGTTATTCCTTTTCATATGATTTTATTTATATATGATGATTTTGATCTAGTTGTGCTTTTATATATCATGAGCCATCGTGGCCACTTTGGTTTATTCTTTTGCCTTTCCAAATGGAGACACAATGTTTTGAAGGGCTGTGATTTTTTCTCCAAGCTTGAGTTTTGGTGCCTGCATCTTTTTATTTTCTTATGTTTTAAGAGCATCTCCAATGGTACTCTTTAAAATAAAAAGCATATTTTAGGTAATAAAAAGTATTTTAAGGTATCTTTCAATATAAAGAGTAAACAATTTTATTTAAGTCTAATGCACTCTTTATATTTCACTCTTCATTTTGTTTTATCCTATAAGCATTTAATATTAATTTTTGAATATTGTGGGAAGAAAGGAATAAATTTTAGGAAATAAAAAAAGTCAATGAAAAATAAAGATGTGTATGGAAAATAGAGCTCTATTAATTAATATTTTGTATAGAGAGTGAGTAGAGAGCCAAACTCACTTTCTAATCTATAATTTAGCTTTAAAAAGTGGGTTAGAGTGCTATTTTTTACAATCACTCTTTATAATAAAGAGTTTATGTCAAATAAAGAGTGGGTTAGAGATGCTCTAATTCTTTTGCCTAAGTCTATTATTGCTAACCTGGGCTTGGGATCGGACCAAACCAGTACAAGTAGTTTTTGCCATACTTGTTGTAGGGTTTTGTGGTCATTAGATATTGACTGCTCTTATGATTCAATTCTAATTTATTGCAATTTCTATAACAAATTTATTTAATTAACTTTATTGATAGTGATGACATTTTATATTTGATTATTTTATTTAATTTATTTAATTAACATTTCTGATACATCAATCTGGACAAAAATATTACGAGAAGGTTCAGTGATGAAGACTATAAAACATATATATAATTGTAATTCTTTTGGCTCTAGCAATTTGGATCATATTATACAGTATCCTTTATTAAAAAATAAGGACCATTGTCTTTTTCTTTTTTGGCTAATCTTGATTAAACATATTTGATTAGTTTGTTTGTTATTTTGAGTTAATCAAACTATTTCATGTTTTGTTCTATCTTGCCAATCATCATTCATTTTTCTATGATTACTACAATTAATTTTTCTTTAATTGTTGTTGCAAGACCATAATTAACTCAGAACTTTAAACCAATACCCTTTTTTAATTCTTAATCATTCTTCTGTTCCTATCAGAGTAACCATGGCTACTCTATCAACTCTCTTTGAAGTGCTTATTATGCAAATCACCTCCTCTGATTCGCTGAAGTTTGTCCGTGAAGAGCAAGTCCTTGTTAAGATTAAGAAGTGGGGGAATATGTTGGAGCAAATTAGTGTTGTTCTAAATGATGTAGAGGACAAGCGGATGACAAACCAATTTGTGAATATTTGGTTGAGCGACCTCAGAAATATGGCTTATGATGTTGAGGACGTCCTGGATGAGTTTGCCATAGAGTCATTGTAGCGAAAGTTAAAGAGAGGAGGTCAAGCCAGTAAAGTTCGAATCTCCATTCCAAATTTTTGTACTAATTTCAGTCCTAGAACTTTAAAATTCAATTTGAAGACAGATTTGAACTTAAAGGACATAACAGCAAGACTAGAAGAAATTATGAGACACCTTAATTCGTGAGAGATAGCTGGAGGGCCTTCTCATATGGCGTGGTAACGACCATCAAGTACATTTTTGCATGATGAACCGCAAGTATATGGTCGAGATAAAAATGAAATAAAGATTCTTGACCTGATTTTGAGGGAAGACACGACTACTGCAAAAGTTGGTGTGCTTCCCATTGTTGGGATGGGTGGATTGGGTAAAACAACACTTGCCCGACTCATCTACAATGATTCATTAGTGCAGTAAAATTTTCATGCTAAAGCTTGGGTGTATGTATCTGATGAATATGATATTCTAACGATTACAAAAACTATTCTTGAGTTGATTACTTCATGGGTGTTTATTACACAAATGGTACCATAACTTTAACCCATATTTCAAAATGGTACCAAATTTTAATTTTTTTTTTCGGTCCCTTAATTTCTACTTTTTTCATATCATAGTCTTTTAATGATTTTCGATCAAATTTAGCATACCTGGTAGCCTAAATAAGTATATTTTTGTATATTGGCCATGTAAGCATCCAATTAAGCAGCCTAATCATCTTGTGGACCCCATAAAATAAAATTTGAGAAAATTTTATTTTATGGGGCCCACAAAGAAAATTTGTTCTATGGGGCCCATAAATAAAATATGTTCTATGAGGCCAACAAGATGATTACGCTGTTTAATGGGATGTTTACATGGTGAATATACTAAAAACATGTTTATTCCGGCTGTCACGTATGCTAAATTTGATCATATATGTTTGAGGTACTTTAATCTGTAACAAAAATAGAAATTATGGTACTGAAAAGAAAAAAAATAGAACTTTAGTAACTGAAAAGAAAAAAAATTAAAAATCTAGTACCATTTTGAAACATGGGGCAAAATTATGGTACCAACGGTGCAATAACCCACTTCACTGCCTTGCGAGTTTGAGGAATTTAGTCAAGTTCAGCTTGATTTGTGCAAAGAATTAGCTGGGAAAAAATTTCTCACTATTTTAAATGATATTTGGAATGAGCGCTATGAAGATTGGTGCGCTTTACAGGTCCCATTTATGGATGGAGCCTCAGGATGCAGAATAAATGTCACAACACGCAGTGAAGTTGTTGCAAAACAAATGGGAACCATTGAGTTTCTCACTTTGAAAAACCTTTCTGATAATGATTGTTGGAGCTTGTTTACGAGCTATGCATTGAAGAGTGAACGCATTAGAATGCAAAAAAATCTTAAAAACATTCACAAAGGTAATAAGCAAGTGTGTTGGCTTGCCTCTGGCTGCATAGACTTTGGGAGGCCTTCGCTTTGAGTCACTAGACAAATTGGAAGATATATTGAACAATGATATAAGGAGCTGGGACAACGGTAGAATGCTTCATGTGCTAAGGTTTGTCGACATATTCTTCTTTTCTGATTTAGTTTTTTTTATAGTTATATATCCCTTGATTATCACTCTAGGATTTTCATTATTGCTGTATATATTTTTATTATCGTAATTACTACTGTATTTCTTCCTATAATAGGCCTAAGATTAAGAGATCTGATTATGCTTACTATATTAGACCCTAGGACAAAGGGATCTAATCATTATTGATGTCTATAATTTTTAATTCTCTTTGTGAAGAGATACAGAAAAATATTTTTGAAATTCTCTTTTATTTTGTCTAGGTTGTGTTACAATCATCTATCTTCGCATTTGAAAATGTGTTTTTCATACTATGTGTTGACTTTAGCAATAATTAATCTTGATTTTGATCTTAACAAACTTGATTTTGAGCATTTAATATGTTTGTTTAAGTGTGTATAAGGTAGGACTATAATGGAAATCAAAATGAAGTAAAGCGTGCTTTTGGGCTAAATCAACCTTCGGGATTCCATGAAGGAAGTCTTAGACTTTTATAATGAGAAAGTTGTCTTCTTAACATTTTAAGTATACATCACAAGCTTTCCGAATTGATCTTATTTGTTAAAATCTGAATTAATTTGGGTCTGGAAATATTCAGTTAAAATCAGCATATGCAGTTTTCATTTCGATTTGAGAAGCTCTTGGTATTTCAACAATATCTTTAGCTAAATATGTCCAATTTAGGTGATTTAAAGTGATATGGAAAGCTATGACAAATACCTAAAACTTTTATTAAGAAAGCTAAGGCTGATTCAATTGTCTTTAATGGCTAAAAGTTATGATCTCGATCGGGACCATACAAGCCCTGACCGGGACCAAAATTGCACCAAATTGAAGAAATCTTTCAGAACATATCCTGGGCTAATTTCCCTACCGGGATTAATATATTCATGACTGGGACAAGTATATAATGGCTATAATGGCTATATTTTTTAATATCCCGATCGGGATCAGTGTGATTACGACCGGGATCAGTGTGATGACGATCGAGACCAGTGTTTTTGCAGCCTAAAAGTCAAAATTTCATTCAAATGAAGTTTAAATTTGTTGGAAACAAAATTATTATTTCCAACAGCTATAATTAAATTGCTCAACTATAAATACAACCTCTGAAGATCATTTAGAGGTTAAGAAATTTATTTTTCATTTATACATTCTCAAACATTCAATTAAAGCTTAAAATTCTCTTTAATTCATTCTTGTATTTAATAAACTCTTATGAGAGTTTGGTGAGTGATTAGAATAGAAATTCTTATTCTTCTATTTTTTAGGTTTAGAAAAAGGGAAGTGAGGTTCTATTCTAAAGGAATTGGTTTAAGTGTTTAACCATTAAAACACTTGGGAATTTGATTTTAGTGTTAGCCTTCAAAACACTTGTGAGTCAGTTTTTGAGTGAGCCTTGAAAACTCAAGTTGTACTGGGTTTGAGTTGAGCCTAAAACTCAAGTTGTAAAAATCAATCTAGGAAAATAGATTGTGGTGATTCAAAATCCTAACTTAGGGATAAGTTAGGTGGAGACGTAGGAATGTTGAGAATCCACACTCCTTAAATACTTGTATTC